>VZTR01000757.1:0-45687 GCA_013400775.1 Chaetops frenatus
AGAGAGGGCGGGCGTCTGGCGAAGGTGCCTTGTTGTGGTGCCGTGCGCCTTGGTAACCCTGCCTGGGCTGGGATTAGCTGTGCTGCGGCTGCCGGCTCGTTTCGGTTTCCTGGCTGGTTGTTAACCATTTTTTCCCTCTGGATTTGTGTATATTCCTTGGCCGGTGTGCCCACTCGTGTTTGTGCTGCCTTTTGCCAATACAACGATATGCTCTTTAATTATGGGCTTTAGACAAGTGTGTGAGGCTTTTTTTCCTTTGTTATATTTATTGTGTTGGTGCACAGCTGATGGCCTTAGAGCAGGAACAAAAAGTAAACTAAGCTAGCTGTGGTGTTTTTTCCTTTTCAGGAGTCTCTTTAATGAAATGGATGGCCCAACACAAGCAGTAAGGAAGAGATCTTCTCTTTGTAGGGTTGCTCAGGAATCTGCTTCTAATGCTGTGAAGGTGGGTTTGTGTGGAGTCCTGCTGAATCTAAACTCTGGGAGCTTCTGGAACCAGGGCCCTTGTCTATACCTGAAAAGCAAAAGAGCGTTATCTGGTATAAAATGTAAATAAATGATGGTAATTAAAAACACATTAGGTAGGAGCTTGTTTCAAGCTGACAAATGAAGGTATAATATAGCTAAAGGAAATGACAGCTTTTAAAAAGAAAAAAGCTTTAAGAACATTTATACTTGTGATTCTAAAGGAAATGACAGTGACATTCTAATACTCAGTTCATATTAGACCAAAAATAAATCTATGAGGCATCTCAGTAGTTGTTAAGGAGCACTTTTTAGGCTTAACATTTTGTTGCCTTAAAGAGTGACTGGAGAAACAGTGGAGGATGTTTTTCCATGTCTGAGGGAAGTAATTCTTGCCAACTTCTCTAATATTAGGGGAAGAAATAATGAAGTTAAGCTCCTGTGAGAAGAACTTTGTAGGGAAAAAGAACATAAACATCAGTCTGTTTGGAGCCAGTTTCTGTCATAACAATTATGAGGCTACTGTACTGAACACTCTGTAGAGCTACGTAATTACATGTAAATATCATTAAAGTATTTTTATTTTTGATAGTAGTGTTGTGAAACTGCTTTAACTCCTGAATGGAAAGAATAACCCTACCCAAGTACTGTGCTGAACTTACTGTGTCATGGTTAAGGATTTTTTTCCCCCTCATTAAAAACTGCTAGTCTTTAAACTGCAATATTTTGATAGTTTGAATCCATTTCTGTTCAACTATTGTAGCTGTGCTCTCTCCACCAAGTAAATGAGTTCTTGGTGTCACGAGATTACCTGAAATTGCTCAATATAGGTATACTCCAAATTTTTAGTACTCTAAATTTTTGAAAGCTTGTTCAAGAATGGGTGATAAGCTAATTTTCACATAGAGCCTCCAAGAATCTAAAGCTTCTGATACTAGAATACAACTTTATTTAATTGAAGCAGACTCTAAGCTTCCTTAAGAAGTCTTGAACTACTTTGAAACTGAATGTTCTCTTGGCCTACAAAAGCACTTTCTGTAATTAGGTCCAAGGTGTACTCTCACTGACAACCAAAATGCTTCGAGGGCAATCTATAGAGGGATATGCAGAAGTTTGGGATAAATGCTCTGAGTTGATACAATGAGAACCTCATGCTGAATAATACAGACTTGATTCAGTTACTAAATAAATTGCTGGTGCAAAAAAAAAAAAAAAAAAAAAGTGATTCCTGTAAGTATTCAATGTTTGCTTGCAAGAGATGGAGTAAAGAAATAGTTGCAGTGCTCTTGTCTGACCTTCTTGGCTGTACTTTAGAAGGCCAGATGGTAGAAAGCCTGAAAACCCATCAAAACATTATTGACCAAATCTCTGTATCTCTTCTCGTAGCTGTTAAATGTATCCTGTCTGGGCCTTGATCATAATTTCAGGTTTGTCAGTCTTTAGAATGTTCTCCTTAACCATCCTGTGTCTCCATTGCTGCTGTAAAGCCTCTGAGAAGGAAAACACCATTCTGTGATGGAAAAGGCACTGAAAGCCCAAATTAATAATTTGGGCTTTATTGTATTGACCAGTGTGGAGGTACTTTAAGCCATCCTGTATGATGTGCTAATAAGCCATTCTTGAACGGGAGTGTGATTTATACTGGCAAGATAATTTTGCCTTTGTCAAGACAGCTTTTTCTTCATTTAAATTGGGAAGAGAGGGAATGGGAAGTGGAGCTAAACTGTACGGTGATCTTTTTGCATAATTGTCAACAATATAAATGCTTGCTGGGCTGGTTATGTTGGCCACAAATCACCTTTTGGTGACCCTTGAACAGCCTCACATTATGAACAGAAAGGTGTAAGACCTGGGTGAAGAGCTTGCTTGGAGCATTTATAGCGTAAGCAATTTGGACAGAGTTGTCAAGTGCTAGCTCATCATGTTCAGACTATCTTCTAAGCTGCACTGAACTTCAAATGTGTCTGTATTTAAAGGTTAATGATAACTGGTTCTCTGTTTCTGCTTGAAGAGCTGGCTGCTGCTTTGAAGAGATCACCTTCCCTCCTGCATGGAGGAAGAGATGCCACAGACTGCTTGGAGATAACAGTAACTTGTTAATTATGTGTTAACACAGAGTAGTTAGAGATGAGGCAGCTTCATAGAGAGTAGTGCAAGTTGTTGTGAAGGGAATTCCTATTTGTGAGGGTGATGTGCAGAGACAGAAGAGCAACTTTTGAGTCAGGTGACTTGCTCTAAAGTGAAGACAGTCAAAATAACTTAAATATCAAGCTAGTGAACCAGTGTTTCTTTTCTAGAATCTCAGAGTATTGCTGAGAGATTAAAGATAGTGGGGTCACAGAATAAGCAGGATTGGGAAATGACTGTGGGACAGTGTAAAGTGTTAAGTCAGCAAGGCTGATCTGCAGGAATCACTACTATTTTATTCCCTTTAATGTACACGTCTGCTAGCAACCTGAAAAGCCTTGCTTCAGAGCCTGTTAGAAAAGCTTTGAATATGGGACAGATACATTTAAGTTGTCGTGATCCATAAGTACCCCGAGGATGTGGGTATTGCTTTAACAGTTGATCAAAACAAGTCTGGATAACAGATTTCAATGAATCTGTGATCTGTGCATTACTTCTGAGGGGGTCAAATAATGTCAGGACAGACTTCAACTTGTATGTGATGGCCTAAAACTCTATGTAAAAATTATTCAGAAACAATAATTTTGAAAATTGAAAAAAAAACCCAACAAAACCACTGAATTGCTGGGTTTTAATTAAGTGGCAAATGCACAGTATTCTCCCTAGCTTTTGCTTCCTAGTATTTGTGAGAGAACAAGAAATATTTGGAGAGCATGGTTATAGTTTGTTGCACAAAGCCCACCACAGAGCCTTTAGCTAGACCTCATGGATTTGAACAAGAAATACAAGGAGTCTTTTTTTTTATTGTGCTTTTTAATCGATTCAAGTGGCTTTGCAAAGGAACCACATGTCTCTCTCTCTCTGCATGGATGAAAGTGAAGCAGAAAGGGCTGAAATGACTTGTCCAAGAGCATTTCCAGCCTATTAACAGGGCTCTGAACAGAACCCAGGGTACAGGAGTCCTTACCTAAGTCTTTCTCCACAGTGTCATGTTACTGCTTTCAGAAGCATAAGAATTTTGCCTATTATGTCTAACCATCTCATATGCTGCTAATGTGTCCCTGGACTAAAAATACAGCATTGAAGATTTGGGACTGACCCAGTGTGAATTTTGACTTGTAGCTCTTTAAACTTAGAGGGCTGCTTCTCCTAAGATGGGAAGATGTGGGCCTTTCAGAAATAGCTCAGAATACCTAGAACTGGTTGAACGTGCTTGCTCTGCAGCTCAAAAATTTCAATGTCATTTTGTTGCAATGTCTCTGACCCTCAGTTCCTCTAAATTGTGTTTTACAACGCATCTCATGCAGTTAGAATCTTCCCACTCTTGCAGAAAAAGATTCTTAAACCTCTCTTCCTTTTATCTGCAGTGTAGGTCTCCTCAAATCCAGCTTGACGTTAGCTGACCTTCCTGGGTTGCCTTCTGGGTGAATGTCTGTGGCTGGGATGTTTTCTGTTGCTATACCAACCTGGTTTCTGCATTAAAAATAAAGACCTCTGGGTGGGGAATGTGTGTTGTCTCCCATAAGCTCACATGACTGTTGCAACATGTTTATCTAACAGGTTAATTCTAATTCTGCCCTAAAAAAAAGCTCTCTGGAAGCATGAGTGGTACTTCAGTTCACATTAATTTTTTTAATAAAAATTACTTCTAAAAAAAGTCCTGGAGGGATTGTGTCTCAGTTTTACAGCATTATTAGCTGTCTTGGTAGAAATTTCATAGCTAGATAAATATCTACATATCAGCTGCCTTCTGGATTTTTTGGGAGTATGTTCAGGGGAGGGAGAAGGTGTATGGAGCTGTTTCAAGCACCCAGTCTATATTTTCAGCCCATTTTTCCTGATAGTACCCACTGAAATCCCCAAACTTGGTCCTGCAGATTGTGCTGAATTTAGGTGTTTCAGATAGTCTGAACTGGTACAAAGCTTCTTTGTCAAAATTAACTGAAATAGATTGGGTATAAATCATATAATTTTATGGGTGACTTGTCAAAATAGCATGAGTCTTGTGAATGATCTGTCTAGACACGATACAATAGATATTATTTTGCCTTGATGGTTATCATTTGCTCAATGTTTGCTTCTCGCTGTTCATTTTCAGACATGCATGTACAGAGAATAAAGCATGGGCTTCACTCAGTTTTTATTCCTTGGAGCCTACTTTTGTTTTGCACATTGCATCAACAGTATGTCCATATGATGAGTTCTGACTTTAGAGCTGGGGTTTTCTGCCCCCCAAATAAGGCTGGGTGTGGGTGTTGTTTATAATGCCTTGGAGAGGATGCAGCCTGAAGAGATCTTTCAACATAATGAATTGAGTCAGGTCCCAAATGAGAAATGTTTACAAGAAGTACATCCAATACTCCCAACTGGAAAAATCAATCATTTAATACTAGGAGGCTAGAGTTGTATGAGGGCCTGGCTCCAGATTTAGACCTACCCAAGGAAAAGAATGGCTTTATGAAATTTTTTGCTGGCTTGGGAGTGCTTCTTCCCTAAAAATACCTCAGTGGGATTCTGAGCTCCTCATTTTTACAAAGTACTTAATGTTCCCTGAAGCTTGCCCTTCACAGGACTGAGGGGCAGGAGCAGTTAGGGACACTTTCCTTCACCTTCGGTATGAAAAGTTAAGTGCAAAATGAGTATGAGGAATCCCAGTCTTCATTTTTCAAGGTGTCAGACAGCTGGCAGCACTGTAGAGCATCCGAAGGTGGGGTGCTTAAATGGGATATCTTCATACAGAGAGGGGTCAGCAATGAGAAGTGATGCTGCTTGCAATCCTGGAGGCAGAAAGATGAAAGTGGTTTCAACCATCAGCACGTGAATGCAATTGCCTTCACTTCAAATCTGGAGAGCAGGTGGGTGTGGGTTTTACTGGTGCTAATGGTTTTAACCCTAACAACAATTGATTTTGTTAACTGGTGGGAACAAGTTCTTCATGGTAAAGAGAGATTACAGGCTTTCACTTTGCTGCCTGGTAGACAGATGCCATTTTAAACGTCCTGCTCCAAAAGTGTATCCTTTTCTACCATAAGAGTTCTCTCAGCATAGAAACATTGAAGCCGGCCAGGAAAAAAAAACTGTGTAGCATATTGTGTACATATGCCTTGCCAGTTTGTTCCTTCTCTAGTTTGAGCAGGTAAAAGAGAGGAATTGAGGTCCTTTTTCTCCATCTTGCAGTCTCAGGTGGACCTCTTGGTTGTGCCCCATCTGGTAAGTGCGGGTAAGGTCTAATTACTCTTATAACCAAGAGATATTTCATCAGAAAGCGTTTTTCAGAAAGCTTGCCAACAGATTGGCTCGCTGTGATCCTGGAAGTGCTTCCCTGGGCCTGGGGGTGAAAGTAATTCCTAATAAGATCTGTTTTATGGGAATGCTCTCAGACATAGCTGTGCTGCTGTAGGACCTGTCTGGGCTGCTGCTGAAGCCCCACGTTGTGCTCTGTGGTTGAGCTGTCCATCCATCCAGGCAGGTGGCAGCACGTACTGAAGAGATGACCAACGCGGGAGCACGCCGCCAGGAGAGACTAAGCAGTTCATTTCTCTCTGTTGCCACGTGGTGGTGATGTTGGTTGTTGCCTTCAAGGAGCTTTGGATTCCTGCTGCTGAGGGCACGTGACAGAAAAGTTGGCAAGGAAGGTCTTACAGGCCAGTACCTATGGGTGACTTCCTCCAGTACTGCATGGTTTGGCCGGTTATTCACGTGGTGGTGACTTTTTTGCTTCTGTTTATCTTCTGTTTCCCATGTACACATTCCTACACCTCAGCAGGGTCACCTAATCAACAACAGGTGGTGTGCTAGGAATAATTTACAGAATAGATTTTAAGGCTAGCATGCCGCAGGTATCCCCTTTTGAGTCTGCTGGGTTGTCATCCTAGCTTATGCTAGATCTAGAAGGTTTTTCTATCCCGTCTTTATCACATCAAAGGCTTGGTTATGATCTTTTTGATTCCCCAATGACCCTATTTCTGTGGTGAATCCCTAATGTCTCAGGGTCTTATCATTATCTTATTTTATGCTGATAAGCAGAGATGGAGGATGTATTATCCATTCAGAAGAATGTGTGTATAAATGAGATCAATGGCACTGTAAAATCCTCTCCACCAACTTCTGGTGATGAGCCATGAGTGTGATCTAGGCCTTAACAAAATTTATGTAGTATATGTAAATGCACATTCACTGTCAGGACAGCTTACAGAACAACTGTTTTAAATATGTTAAATAAAATCTGGTTTTCTTCCACTTGGCTGTGTCCACTACCACAAACTCAGATTTACTGAGTCACTGAGTTCCTGAGTCTTAAATCTTCTTGTTAAGCACTTAAGCTTTTATGGTTTTTTTTCACAGCAAATCAGAAAAGAAAAATGGGAAATCAAGATTATCATATATTTTCAAGTCTCAGCTAAGATGAGAAGGAAAACTTGAGTAAGACTAGTGTAATATTCTAGAGAATTTGCCCTTTAGGAATTGGATAAAGGTAAGTGATATCTATGTTGTTTTATGGAAACAGGTTGCTGTCTGTCACTGTAAGTTCATGTTCAACATTGGTAGAGAAGCTGTTCCTCTAGAAGTTTATAAATGCAGTCAGGCATTTTACCTTTTTTTTTTTTTTTTAGTGAGGCAGAAAACAACTAAGAAGAAGGAAAAGCATCAAATCAAATTTTCTCTCTCTAAGATGTGTTCCAACATGACACTAGGTGCAGTAGTCAGTGTTGGGCAGTGCTGGGCTGTGGCTGCTCAGTGCTGGCATTTTGCACATCTCTGAACATGTTAGGGTGGAAAGGGGAGGTCCAGCTGTCACAATCACAGTTTCCACAGCCTGCATGAGCATCTTAACAGGTCACTGGTTCTGTTGCACCATACTCTGCTGGGCTGTGTGTGTGCAGTGTTTCCATACTCAGCCTGTGAGGTGTGGAAAAAGGGGGTGGCAGTCCAATCTGAGTCAACTTTCAGAGGTGTGGAAGTTGTAGTCAGTGAAGGAACATAAAAAGGTGAAGATTGGGGAATGGAATGTTTGGCATTGGTTTTAATTAGAAACATCCTGTTCATCACTCAAATGTGAAATAAAAAGGGAAGAATATCCATTACTACAGTGTACTGAAAGAGGAAATATCTGTATTGTAGTGAACAATTCTATTTGAGCTGCCAAGTGTAATTGAATTGAAATACAGACCCTATTCCAACAATATTTCCCTTATTGTAGTGTATGAGTGAGAGTCAAGTGGCATTGTATTTATTCCTAATCATTCTGCAACTGATGACTTTTGTCTAAAATCCAAAGTACTTCAGTACTAACTCAGTTTTAAACTTAGCAATTACCTCTGTTAGCTAAAAGATGAATAAAGTTCAACCAACAAACCTCTCTTTCATAAACCCGAGGCTTCTTGTACCTGTCCCCTCAAAAAGGTACAAAGATGGCACTCGTACCATCTGTACGAGTGACTGTGTAAATCAGAGAATGAAGTTGATAGTTGCAGAGCTCAGAGTTGAAGGTTTCTTTTGATTTTGGGGGGAGTCCTTTGTTCTTGCTAAGGAGGAACCAACGGTTGAACTCCTCTGCTCACGTTCTCCTCCTAGGTGTGGTGCTGTGACTCGAGAGAGAGGTATGTGCTGCCTGTGAAGGCAGCTAATCACGTAAAGTGACCTCTCCTCTCCCTCCCAGCACTGCAAACCAGCTGCACTGACTGAGATTGTTACTTCAAGTGTTACTGGAAATTAGATTAAAATCTTTTGCTCCTGGATTTGGTTAATTAGCTGGCAGTACCTTTCAAATACTTTTTAGAGTATTTGGACAGTGATGTGAAACACACATCATTTTCAAGGGTTAAAGCTTCCTCAATTAAGTGAAACAATCTGAGATCCTTCCACATGTCAAAGGGAAAAGTTTAAGAGGTTTAAATTCTGAGTGTTCTACATTTTAAAACTTAACAAATATCAATATGTGTACAAGTAGTCCTTGCACGCTCCAGTTGATACAAAACACTTTCCTCACTTTCTGTGAATGTAGACTGAATCTGTGTAGACTGAATCTTCCTCTGAACCAATTCTTTTTTGCATCTGATTAAAAAACATGTGAAGAGATGTTTCTAAGTAAATACTTTGAATTACTATAAAGCTGTGACTTGTCATACCTAAAAATAGGGGTAGAGAAAACTGTTAATTGATTGCTTTCCTTTTCTAAAATACACAGAAAGACATTTTTGACATTATTCCATGAAAGTCATCAAATTGTTACAAGCTGTTGTACTACAATGTAAGACGTAAATTTTAAAAGAATGAAAAGTGCAGGAAGTTTGAATGATGCGTGACCATAAATTTACTCATCTTTTATATAATGCCTTCTTGAGGTGCTGACATTTTCAGTACATTAATTGTTCATAATTAATACTCTTGCATAAAACATTCAGAGGTAATTTTCTGAGGCCAAAGAATGACTAAAAAGTTATTCACTAAAGAGTAGTCAATAATCTGTATCCAAAAGAACACTCGCGGGATGTGAAATAAACTGATGTAACAGGTAAGGAAGTTTGCAAATATAAAAGAATCTACCCTTTTTACAGGTTTGATGCCCTAAAACAGAAGCTACAGAATTGGTGTGGACTGGTGCAGAGGCAAAATCATTATGTTCTAATCACATTTCATTTGAAGGCAAGACAAAACCAGCTTTGGGCAAAATATCCAGATCTCTTGTGGCAGAGATCCAGGAGGAAGCCACCTCTGCTGCAGGTAATATATGATCACTTTTGTGCTGTATACTTCAGGATAGATAATAATAATCAGTGGAAATATGTTTAAAGAATGTACTAAAATATCAGGAAAATAAATAAATTGGTCCATCAGGCTTCTTCCAGGCAGTAGATTTTAAACAACTTGTCAAATATTTCTTGGCTGTTATACCCTCACATAAGAGCTTTCCCTGGTTCATAAAGAAAATTAATGTGAAATCAGTAATAGTATTTAAAAATTCACCAAACATTCCCCATCCAGTCTCACTTTCAGAGTGCCACTAATGCAACAGGCAGAGTGGGAAAACCACGCAGGCTTGACCTTAGTGGTAAAAACAAGCCAGTGCAGATGGAAAGTGCAGCGAAGAGATGCTTTCAGAAGCAATCAGGAGGACCTGCCTGCTTCCCCACAAGAACAAATCTCTAAACAGCAGAGCCACTGTGAGCATCAGCTTGCAAAAGTCTTGTTTGAAGATGCAGACTAGATGCTATGCTCACTTCCTGCTAAAAGATACAAACTGGCCTGAACAGCAACAACAACAACAACAACAACAACAACAAAAAAAAAAAAAAAAAAAATCACATGAGGGTGAAAACCTCAACAGAACAGTAAAATAAGCTTCCTATAGCATCATACAACCCTATCAGCTGCCAGATTTCAGACAACGCAGAAGGAATGTTTGCTGCTTCAGGTTGCTTCGTTCCCTTCTCGCAGAAAACCTGGGACCATTGTGGAAATGGGAAGAAACAAACCATAAATTAGATTTGTGTGTTAGTTTATATGTTTAATAAAAGCACAAAGGATTAATACAGTGAATAGTGCTTTTGTGGTTGTATCTGCATTTATGTGATTTCTCTGGTGAAAGTGATACATTGTAGCTACCATTTATGTAAATTAATACAATTGGAATTGCCCAAAGTTGCCACATCTGTTCTGTGAAAATAAATAGGATTCATCAGTATCCCCTTTTCTTCCCCTAAGTGATTCATAACTCTTTTCCAGCCTCTTGCACAGGATTGTTCAGCAAGGGCAGAAGGTGAAGTGCAAGCCTGCAGAGTTTGGGGGTGGTGGTGTCTCCTGAAAGGCTGATGTCCTGAGATGCTGCATCCAAGAGCCAATTTCAGTTTGCTCAGTATTGTCATCTCCAGGCACCCATGCCCACACTCCCTCAATGGCATTCACAAAAATTTTAAAATATACTGCTTTATTACTCATGGGGGTATCTCGTTTGGGAGGTTCATGTCTGACACCTCCACAAGCCTTTTTATCTGACAGGGTTAAAAATTTGTTTTGCTTTTTAGGTTAGAATTCAGATTCACATGGAAGCACTTGACTCCCAAAGCTGTGGCTTCAACCAGCAGATAGGAGATGTGTGATAAAATTGGCAGAATTGCACTGCTCTAAGCACTTTTGGAGACATATGCTGCTTTTCCCACTCCTGGAAGTAGTCCCACAGATGTCTCATGATTATTCACTTGAGTCATGGTTGCAGAGTTGACTTTTTTTTTTGGTGGCTTGGATTCCCAGATCCCTACACTGCATATTTAATAGAAGAGCAAATTCTGCCTGGTGGAAAACAGGACGCGTTCAACCAAAACCCAGTGTTTTAAACCAAATCGCCTCTTGGCTTACGAGGCCGTTTGGTGAAGACGAGACATCCGCAAGGAGAAGGAGAAGTCCCAGCGATGGGTGCGCGGCTCTCGGGGGCTGGGTTTTGGGGTTTGGGTTTTGGGTGTTGGCCGCGCTCCGCGGGGACATTTCCGCGGCGCTGAGCACCAGGCGACGCTGGCCCCGCCCGGCCGCCGCTCCCGCTGCTGGACCGCCGCTTCTTTTGGAAGGCAGGCATGGGGGTCACAAAGCTAGGCAGCCACAGCTCTGGCCCGCTTGGGCCGGAGTCAGTTTTTAGAGCGAAATGGCTCTGGGGAGTCTGGGTGTCATTTTCTTGGCGGCGGTGGCTGGAGCCAGGGGTCGCCTGTGCGCCGCTGCCGGCCGGCTCCTCTCCCAGGTTCATGTGCTCCGTGAGGAAGGCGGCAGCGCTAAGCCCGTGCTGGCTTGCACGGCGTTTAACTCCGTGCTGCAAGGCTTTACTACCCAGTGGATCAACACAATAATGGCTTTTTACCTCCCCAGGTGTGCTCTTCCTGTTAAATGAATTATTGCGCGCTGCACCGTGAACAAATGTTAGACGACCTGAGGAATCTTTAATTTGCTTCGTCTTTTTAAAATTCCATCAGTTTGGTTTATCGTTTTTGTTTGTTTGTTTGTTTTTGTTTTGCTTTTTTTTAATAGGAAAGGAAAACAAATTCTCTCCACAATAGTCCTTTATAGAGTTCAGAATATTACACATACCCTGCACATGGAGATTTAAAGATACATTGGATACTGGAGATTGTCGGAAAATGATAAACATTTCTCAGTCCTTTCTCTAAATTTTTCACAAAGCTCCTGGAACATTTGAATCAACTGACTCTAAGTCGGTTCACTTTTCAGACAAGGAAATTTGTTTTCTTTTTCCTCGCTGGTAGTATTTTTACAAGAAGTGAGGACAAGATCAGGCAGATGGGCGGGGAAAAAAGTGTGAAGGAATTGTAACATCAAAATCTTTAAAACTGCATTATTGGTTAGAAAAAATGAAGACATTATTTGTGTAGCTTCTGCATCTAAATTTCAGAATGTTTTAAAAATGCCATTTTAGTTTTAAAAACTGCCGTGTTTATTCAGAGACTGCTGAGAATGAAAAGTATTGATAAGCTCTACTAAGCGTTTTCATATGGAATCTATTTTCAACCACATACCAGAAAATGTCTTTGTTATTTTTTTGAATGAGACCCTAATCTCGGAATGACTTTTCATTTATCAGAGCCTTTTAAGTCTGCTATTGTGTTTCCAGTCAGATCCTTTCCACTCACTTCTTTTTTCCTGTGTCAGCCTCTTACAAACGTGCCATAGGGCAAAGTTCACAGTTATTTTCCACAGGCACAAGGGTTTCCCCTCTCAGGGGTGCACTTGGGCAGTGGAAGCCAAGCACAAATTAATGCCAGCTCTAATAGTTTGTGATAAAGTTTCTTGTGGTATATCATGCTTAATAGCAAACCCTACAATTTGCCATTTAACTTGTTAGCAATTCACAGGCTTTTGTTTCTTACGCTGTTTAGTCAGATGAAATGGCTTAGTGGTTTTTTTTGCATCACCAGCATTGGCATTTGTGTCTGTGTTGGTGTTCTTATTTAGCATTGTGTTGGTTCCCACTTCAATTATAATTTAATAATGTTCAAATACCACTTTCTAGGAAAAAAAGTAAGTTCTGGCATTTGCAGTTGAGAAGTTGGAAAATGTGAGTGCAGTATGCCAAAAAACTCCCCAAAGAAATATAATTGACTCCTCTTAAAATTTCATTGTTTTTGTTTTGGTTTTTGTTAGGGCAAGGAGGTGGATTACAAATGTCATAGCACTTCAATTCCCTGAAATATAGTTATTTTAACTTTTTCCAGGGTGTTCAAGTTTATTTTTGTACACTTTACAGAGCAAGAAACAGCTGAAATTCTTTCGGGAGTTTAAAAAAAGCACAAAACCTGTTTGTTCTCCCCTAATTCACTGTTACAGGTTTTACAACTCCTGTTATCAAGAAGGATTTGTGTTCCTACCCTTGATCCAAACTTCCACCTCACCATCATTCTGCAGTGAGGATGTGCCAGCTGTCAGCCTGGCTGCCATCCCCCACCCTCCTGCAGCTGAGCAGAGCTTTTAATCAGTCCTGGAAAGTGCTTTGCTGACCCTTCCCTTCTGACAGAGGCTGACGTTCAGGCTGTAGCTCCTCATATCAAACATGCTTTTGTACCTCTCCCTGGCCACTCACTGCCTTCAGCTGGAGCTGGGACCAGCAGTTGTCTGCCTGTGTCAATAACCAGCTAACAACAGGAGAGAGCAGAGCATGCATGGATCAGAGAAAGAGATAAAGCTGTTCTGGTTAGTGGCACCATGGGCTCAGACTGCTCAGTAATGGTTTACCAAGTATCAGTGTGAAAAAATAATCAATCAGGTTGTTTAGGTAACCTACCTTATCTGTTAGGGGCAAATAAACATCTGCATCACAAAAATGCAAGTAATGCGCAAGAAATCTGGGGATTTGTGCAAGTTCTGTTTTGGAAGAGCTGGCCTGGTCAGAGTCAGCTTTCTGGGAAAGTGGCACCAAGGAACCAGTGCAGAGCCAGGGCTCCAGAGGTCTGGAACCATCATAGCCTGGCTTTGCTTTTCCTCCTGACACTGAGAGGTGACCTTTGGCTGATTCCCTTCCCTTCTCCCCACTCTCCTGCCATTTGATTGCTTTGTCTTGTTGAAGTTGAGCTCCTGGGCAGGGAGAGACTGCAAGTCCAATTATTGGGTGTGTGTGAAGCCCTGGGCACCACGGGGCTGAGCCCCCTGAACATCTCCAGCCCACTGCACCAACAGCAACTGTTTCTAGTAACAGCAAAAACAACGAGTTGTAATAGAGTGTGGAAAGGGGAATAGCTTGCCATTACTGATGCCAGGTTTAGAGAGTAAGAACTGCAATCACTGATCATCCTCTGGAGAAGTGCAAGCAGCTCCCTGGATAGGGATCCAGTTTCTGCCCTTACCCTGTATAACCTCATCAGTTTCAAAACAAGATTTAATGTCATTAGAGCCAATTGGCATTAAGGCAAGGGATTTTGTCCAAGGAACTCAGGTTGTCTTTACTTATTTTTCTAAGCACATGGCATCAGAAGGACCTCTCAGAAATTTACCCATACCAACCTTTCTTCCTGGCTGTCTCAGGTCCAGCTTTTGTCACCAACCTTTTTGCCTGTGATGCTTTCCATTCTACTAAGTGGTAAACACGGCCTGAAACATCTTAGCACCCTTCAGGATATTTCATACTCCCTTTGCTCAGTCTCATCCAGGCACAAGGGATCATTGTGTGGTCTGGTTGTCAACTGGGAACTTGTTCAGCTCTCCTCATATTTTGAAGACTGGGTATAGATTAAGAATTCATTCTGGAAATACTGTGAGTAAATTATAACTCAATAATGGACGAGTGTATATGGCTAACATTTAGGTTTTTTCTGCTGTTTAGAATGGGTACCTACTTCCATGATAGATTGTGTCTGGAATTCCTGAAGGAGTGATTTAGGCTATCCTGCTACCGTTGTCTTTGCTTGCACTTTAGCACTTTGAAATTTCTGCATTTCAAGAAAAAGAAGAAAATTCCCTCCCTCAGAACTGCTTAAATTTCATTGGTAGTCTTTTAGTGTTTCAGCCAGTGCTTTGTCTCTTGGCAGGTACAACTCCTCTGTAAATGTCTCTCTAAAGTCCTTCAGGATACCTCCTAAAAGGATGTGGAGTTAATATGACTTGCAAATTGTTTTAAGTGATTTGTTTATTGGGTCGCCTGGGCTTAGTTCTTTCTCCTTGACAAAATGCAATCAGTTGCTTTGCATCATCCCTCATAAGCTACAGTTAGAATCTTCTTTTGTTTTTCCAGAGAAGGATCTGAACCCTGACCCCAGCAGTGCTTTGAAGTCTTCCCTGACAGACAAAGATGAAGCTTGAGGTATCAAAATGTCCTGGGAGGGACGTGACCCTTCAGTGAACAGGGACCTGATGGGGTGGGCTTGCTGCACAGGGCTAGAGATGGGGAGGGGGGTGACTCTGCATGGAAGTGGGGCTGCTCTGGAGACCCTGTACTTGCAAATTGTGGCTGAAAGCAGGGGAGAAGCCAGGAGGATGTGAGGGGCAGTGTATCATTTCCTGATGTCATTGCAGAAGATTAAGAAATACACTTTAACGGGAAAAGGGGTTTTATCTTTGGATAAATACACATGGATGCCCATCTGTTTCTTGGATCTAAAAGAAAAGGAGTTGAAGATTTCCACCAAGGTATTTTGATTCCAAGAGAGACAGTGGCCCTGGTAAGCAGTAAAGAAACAAGGTTTACTGTGATTCTTTCTTCCTGTGCAACTTTCAACAGAAGAAGTAGGAAGTAAGGAAAGGCAAATAAGAGGTTGTGATATAGGAGAAGATTAATTCAGATCACATAGCAGATAAGGGTGTTCCCAAAGTTCAGGACATTCTTTTAGGAACATCCCCATATAAAAAGGAAGTGTCAGATGCCTTAACCAAACTAAATCAATCTTCATGACATGACACGTCTGTGGGCATTTAACATCCTTGCTGCAGCACCTTTGTGACTGCATCTCCTGTTGCATGGGTGTGTTCCAGGCATAAAAGTTGAAAAGATAAACATTTCATCTTTATTGAAGTGTAGGCTGTATGAAAGATGTTAAAAAAGACCCTGGGACTTTTTTTTTTCAGAGAGACAGAATACATGATATAATGTCAGGTGTAAAGAAAAATTCTTATATTTGCAGTGAGAATATTTCAAGGGAAGTGTTTCCATCTGAACCCAGGAAAAAGACAGAGGAATGATGACAGCTGATTTCTTGTCAGAGATCAGCTGTCAGAATGAACAGATAATACTTACTTAATGGCATCCAAAATAGAAATTCTCCAGATCAATCTGCACGGTCCTTGTAAAAATAACAAAAACAGAAAAAAAGGGGTAATTAAATACTTGAGAGGTTTACAGTGACAAAATGCAAGATGAAATAAGGCTCTGAAAGATTAACTAACACAGAACAGTTATTTTGCCTTTTCTCTATTTTCCTTCCACTCTTCTGCTTCTTCTTTTCATTTTCTTCCTAAGGCATATGCTAAGAATGTTTCCAGTGAGTCATTTCAGACAGGTTGAGCAGATATCTTAGGGAGCAGCCTTTGATAAATCAAGTGGGATCATACAGGTAGAACTGGAATTCAGTGGCCTAGACTGAACATCCCTTTGTAACTGAAAGGCTTTGCTTATTCAGTCCCACAGATGCAGCATGGCAACAGGGATGTGACATATTGCTTATTTAGGGGCATGTACCAGAAATTGTGAAAGGCAGATCAAACCTTCTGAAAGAAAATCAGACCAATTAGAATCCTGTCTCATGTTTTTAATTAACTTAAAACTCAGTCTCTAATTTCTAGAAAGGAGTGCTTGTGGGAATGGAGGTACTTGGACAGCAAATCATCTTCCAAACCATTTGGAATTCGTTCTGATAAGAGTGGTTTTTGACTGAGCTTTATTTTCAGCTAACTTCTAATGCAAGGTGCCAAGCAATACAAACCTGTATGAACTGAAAAGAAAGAGGAAAATCCTACTGGTTTCTGATAACTGTATATTGAGCCAGTCAGTCCAGCTACTACAATATCTGAACATCTCAGTCTTTAATGTGTGTCACTCCAAAACTTCTATATAACTAAAACTTCTTTTGAAGGTCAAAATCAGCTTCTTAGAAGCCACTTAGAATGTGAGAACCCATTTCAAAGAAGAGTTTGCACACATATAACAGATGAAGATATATTGCAATATGCTGGTTTTTTTCTGATTTTTTGATTTATAAAATGTATTTTTCCCAGGCTCACAACCAGCACAAAATCAAATATAAAATTCACCTAATAAGCTGGTAAAAAGCAGAGCACCATCCATGACTCTTCAGTCTGCCAGTTCTTATATTTTTCACCCACTTATGCTGTTCTCAGTACATCTTTTTGCCTAAGGAAAAACACAAGATTTGTAATATAACAGGAAGGAAAAAAATAAAATTCTTACCACACTAAGGTGAAAGCTCCAAGTAAAAGGATCCTCTCCCAACATGTTCTTGTCCTTGTTTATTTAAGTCTAATCTACTCCGATTTTGTGTATTTTTAGAGCATCTTCATCATCATAGTATTTGATCATTACCTCCTACAGACCACATATGGAAAGAAATACTCTGGTATATGGCTGGTAGATATTCAGGAACAAATGGGAGTCCAAGAGGAATAAGCTTGGATGGCTAATGACATCTTTAATACTTGCAAGCATTTGCTTGAGATGCAGCAAGTTCTGATCTTGCTTCAGGAAGATCCACACCTGAAGCCTGAGTGCAGCTGGATAACAGATGAGGAGCACAATGCATCCCGCGTTTTTCAGTTCCTCTGAAGGTTTAGGGGAAACCTGTAGCTGATCTTCTGTGCTGTCATGGGCTGACTGGGTGGGGCAGAGAGGGAGATGGGCAGCTCAGGTGGTACAAACCCCCTTCACTTGTGTATTTAATGAGGGGGGCACGAGGAGCATCTGTGCCTTGGCTGTGGGGGTGCTGTGAAGCAGCTCTGAGGGGCCTCAGTCCCCTCTCACAGAATGAGCTGCATGGAGCAGTTGTGTCCAGTTCAGATAAGGGGAGAGAGGTGCAATACAAATCCATAGGAACATCATGGGATAATTTTTAGGCCTTGTGTGCTGTTGGTGGGCAGCTGCTGAGTGAATGTATCCTACTGGAGTGAGTGTATCCTGCCTTTTCAATAGGCTGTGCAGGCCTGGGAAAGAAACAACCCTATCCAGTCATTTCCTTAATGAAACCTGAAAAAAAGATGAAGTTGGACTCTCTAATGCCATGCTGACAAGTGATATAATATTCTGATTCATCTTTTAATCCTGTTCTTTCAGGTGTCTAATTTGGTGCTTCCCCTATTAACTTTCTCATTTCTTCCTGTGCGGTACATCAGAGGTCACTGTGCCTCTTGTCATAATATTTCCAGTTTATAAGAGGGCAGAGGGAGCAGAAAAGTAACTACAAGGTAGTTCTGAATCTTTCATCCTCATTTCTAAATCCTGTAATTTCTTTAAAGTACATAGTCTCCTTCTTTCTTACCACCAGAAACAAGAACTTATTTGAATGTCAAACAGGGCTTTAATGAATCTCATAAGATAATCATTACAGCAGCTGTCCAAGTTAGTTTCTTTAAAAAATTCTGTATGATTTCACTTATGTTTTTAAGTGCTAACTCGAGAGTTTGCCTTTTTCTTCCTCTCACACATCCCTTTGAAAACAGGGACGTTAATTTACTAGGTAATGCCTTTTAAGTGCTTCTTCACCTAAGATACTGAGCACAGCTCCTCAAATGTGCCAGCTGAAATGGAGCACATGCCATTGAGGAGAGAGGCACTCAAGCAGCTGATATTGCAGTCATGACATCGTTGATACAAATATTTAGAAATGTCTTGAAATAATGTTAGTTACCGTTCAGCAAGGTTGGCACCCCTAGAATGGTAATTACTAAATATTTTTATGCTTTACTCACTTGGTTCAACAAGGCCTTAAGGGTTTATTACCCTCCTTTGAGGAAGCACTGAGTGCTTGCAGGGTTTTTTCTGTACCCTACCCTTTGCAAAATTATCTACAAAGAAGGGCAGGTGACAATAAACTGAAGTTTTGTTGACTTTTCTCTGACATCTGGGTGTCTTGTGCATTGCCAGCAGATGCTTATGCCTTGCTGGGCACAGAAGTCTGAGGGTGTTCTAAATTTGAATCACTTCACTCACACATACATCCCAGTCCTAAACTGAGGATGTACAGCCAACATGTGAGGCAGCTCCTTCATGTAGGAGTCCTAGCCCAACATCCCTGGTTCCTAAGTGACAACCCTTAACACCAGAATTACTTTAACAAGAAGCAAGGCAGACAGCCAGTTTCCAGGCTGTTCACATTGCCTCCTCTTCTTCGGAGCTTGCCAAGGTACAAAGTCCTTGCATAACCCAAACACTGAACAGCAAGAGAGCAGGTCTCCTTAAGAGATGGGAACCTGCTTGCACACTGTAAAGGTGACATTAGAAGACTTTCTAGTCATGCTATACAGTGATGCTTCCCATGACAATGTGCCTGCTTATCTGTTAACAGAAAATGTAATTTCAAAGCTTTAGCACTTCACTTTTGGCCAGCATTTCTGCAGTTGGGCTCTCATCCTACTTATTTGTTTCTGCAAAACAAGTAGGAATCAGCTTTCTCATAGTGCACTGATACTGTTGCAATTTATCTTTAAAAATTTTTCAATATGTTTAGTGACAGGTTTGTTCTCAACGATTTTCGTTCCAAGTCTGAACAGTTACACAAATGGGGACATTTTTACTTCATGGGTACATTTTGTACTTCATTTTGCTTCCATCAGTTACTGAGACTTCATCCTGATGTCTTGTAGGGCATCTCCCAGGAGTGCTGTGTTTCACACATGCTTTTCTCAGAAGAAAAGAAGAATTAAGGTTTTTTTCTAGTCGCTCAGAGCTGGCTGTCTCTAGTCCTTCACCTTTTCCCTTCAATTGTTTCAGATTTGCAAGTAAGATGCCACTAGTAACATAGGAAGGCTTCAGTCACTTGCAGCCTGTTCTCAGCACTGCCTACAGACTGATGCAAATTGGCACATTTAAAGCCCAGGCAGACAGCAGCTGTGTAATCCAGTGGCATTTCCTTCTAAAATTTTCGGCACAGAAGAGGAGCTTGAAAGGAAGTAACAGTGTGGGGAGAAATCCAATTCCAGCCCCAGAGGCAGTGCTACACTAAGCAGTAAATCTTCTTGTCTGTGTCTACAGAAAGAATAAGGCACTCCTGGCTTGCTGGCTCTGTCTCTGCAGCCAGGGAGGAGCCTGCAGACTTGCTGCCCCACTCTCCTATATCAGAAACCTATTTGACCATGCTGCAATTCCCTGTCAGTGCATACTCCAGGTTTTCTTTTCCACAGAAACCAGGACGCTGCCAATGAAGGAGGATGGGAGAGATGCTGTGTACCTTATTTCAACCTGACATGGCTTTAGGACATGAGCAGAAAAGAATACCAGAGCCAGACACCTCTTTTTTTTTTTTTTNAGGTATCCAAAAATTTCAGGCAAGTCAGACAGTGTCTGATGTGAAAAACAAGTTCAAAAAATCTGGCAGCATCTAATTCATGCAGAAGCGTACCTACTAAACTGGGGGAAAATAGAGACTTAAAGCTAGTCAGTGCTGTAGAGTCACAGACACTTACACAGCTTCAAGGTAGCAATGCCTCCCATCTAATTCCAGCACAATCTGTCACTTGGCTTTGAAAAAGGCAGTGTGAGCAACAGTCACTCAGGAGCAGAAAACACCAGCACCTATTGTGCCTGCACGCCAGTATTGGAACAATGATTTCTGCATGATTTCATTCCTGAGATCCCACTGGGGTTTTTTTGCTAATCCTTTTTAGTAAGAATAGACCCGCTTCTAAATTTCCCATTAAAACCATGTTTCTGATCAAAAATGCAGTTTCTGCCACATGAGCAACTCGAATGCACTAACAACTCTTTCATCAGGAGATGTACAAAAAAGTCTTGCTTTCCGAGTTGCCTAAACCTGAGCTTACCGTCCTTCAGCCTGTTGAGCTAGAAGGTTGAAGGCTGAGCTGCTGCCCTGCAAGGCCAGCAGGGAGCTGCCCCTGCCATCCTGCAGTCTCCCCATCCCAACGGCTGCTCCAGCAGCAAAACAGGCTTCTCTGCCTCGGCTGAGTCAAGGAGATTGCTGTAGGTGGTGTGTGGCAGTGACATTTTGGGAGAAGGACTCCAACGTGGGAGGCCAGACCAGAGAGGAGACACCGAAACCCAGGCTGCAGCTCTCAGGAGAGGAGGCTTCCCTGCGCAGCGAGATGCAATTTAACTTCGAGCTTGCTCAAAATAAAAGGCTGAAGGATTTTTCTCTCCCACCTCCCTTTTACATCACATGGGTATTTTTCTCTTTACCAGTATCTACAGGCTTTCAGTTCCTCTACCCAGCTACAGCCTGTTCTGCTTCTGGGAAAATTTGGGGAAAGGAACTGCAAATAGAAAATACATCTCCTTGTTTCTATCCACCTCTTCCCTCGCGTGCTTTGATTAAAAAAAAGTTTAGATCTTATATCTCTTTTTTTTTTTTTTTAAAGTCCAGATTGCTCCCTTAATGTTTTCTCTAGTGGTTCCAGCTATGCTTTTTCCTTCAAGAAATAAACCACTTCACATTTAAAAGTCACAATTTGTGCCTTCCATTTTGTCAAAAAGGCTGGGCTCCTTCCAGGTTTAGAAATACACTTAAATCTGCCAAGTTTTGTCAAACATTACCTTCCTTTAACAAGAAATATTCATACTTTTTGGATTAAAGAGAAAGAGAAGAAACAGCCATTCAAGTGCTTTTTATAAGAGGGAATGTTCTGTATTTTCTTGGGTGCAGACATGGGGGAGGAGGAATATGGAAAGAAAAAATAAAAAAGAAAAGAGCAGACAGAAATACCCAGCTGAGGGCCAATCTGGGTTTATAATTGGTATCAGATTCTGCCAGTCTCACTCCTCATGTAGTGCAATTCCTATTGATTTCTGGAGGTTCCTCACAGGGTAAGCTAATGTTTAACATAAATAAGGGTTACTGAATCTTGTCCTTGAGAAGTAGGGGTCAGGAAGCTGTTATCAATTGAACTGCTCTATTCCTGACTGGCAAGCCTGCTCAATTCAGGGTTAATTAACTGATTCCTTAAAGTGGAAATGTTGTGGAGGAGCATGATTATTACCATTTATATTCATTCTAATAAGGTGTATTCCAACTCCCTCTCCATCATGTCTTATTGAGAGTGATCTGGTGAAGGAGAGTGACAAGCCTTTGCAAAATGATCTTGAAGTCTGCCAGATAGTCATAGCTTAGGTTGTCTGGCAGTGCAAGATCAGATACAGTGTGAAAGGCAATAATGCACACATTTTTTATTCCAGACCGTTTTCTAAGCTTGTGTGATACAAACCCCCATCGCTGCTGCTTGCTCACTTTTTACGTCAACGTTTGCTACCTGTCCCATTCGAATGTGCAGGAAAGAAACTTTGATTTGAATTTTGCCAAGATGCCATGCATCTTAATAATGCTCTAGAGTGATTGGCATGGAGTCTGGATTCCAGGGCTGGATGCAGTATTGCTACCAGGAGGCAATGTTGCAGACAGGGGCTACAGCTGTGGTCTCTGAAGGGACCTGGCCACTCTGTCCATGTATCCTATCCCTGTGTCTTGCAGTGCTTGAAGGTACTAATTTGTTCACATTTTCCTCTGTTCATTAATGCATTCTGTCCTTAATAGTTCAGTTTTTTAAGATACTAATGTGTACTGTCTGGTTGAAAGATTAATCACAAGGAGGTGCTTGAGATGGGAAGGCTTTTCCAGAGAGGTGCCACATGTTGTCAGCTAGTCACTCTTAAAGGCAGTTTGCAGGAGGTCCCCTAGCTTTTGGAAGTGACATTCAGCCTGACATGTGCCAGCCACGCAATCCACCAAACCCTGCAAAGTGCAAATATTAACATAAATGCATATTAAGTTGCTGTGTGTTAGTTTTTAACAGAAATAGAGAATGGGGGTTCCAGCAGAGGCAAAAAATAGCATTGATTTACACTGGCTTGAGGATTTGGCCCATCACCATCTCCTTACACTCTTCTTACAGGAGCTGCAAACTAGATAAAGGCTTTTCCTGGAATGTGGCAAGTAACTGTATGTTTAGGCTAACTAGTAGTAAAGTTGGGGAGTCCTTCTCAAAAATCATTCTGCTGGATAGCTGATTCCTCAGGTAGGAGCTACTTATTTAGTTAAATCCTCCATCCTAGTCCTGCCCCTCAGGTACATCTTCCTTCTCAGCTATCCCTTTGAAACCCAGGTGGATTTTGAAGAGCATCTGTGGTGATCCAGGATATCTGTGTGTCTGATCAGTCTGTCTTTTGGAGGAGGTCCTGGACCAGCTGCACCCTCACTGTGCTGAGCAGAGCAAGGCCCCTGGCAGCACCTCACTCCCGGCCTGACTCTGTGGAGAAGGGGGAAAAAGCCACTCCAGCACTTTCTGAAAAGCTCTAATGTTCCTGCACAGGTGCAAAACAAAGCAGAACATGTGAAATAACATGAATGCTCCCAAAAAGATGTCGAGCTTCCTGCTCAAAGGGGGTGTACCTGCTCTGTGCCCACAGTGTGCTGGGGTAAGGGCCATGTGCTAAGCACCCCATGTGCTGTGGCCACCCCAGCAGCCCCCGAGTGTCTTCTGCAGTACTGCTGGTGGTGTTCTGGTGCTTTCCTCTGCTTAAAAAGCTGATTTTGTTGGCAGCATAATTTGGTGGCAGTTTTCTTGGGCGTTTTTGCCACTCTGATAAGTATGCTGTGAGTACATCTGCAAGCATTCATATGTTAAGATAAAATTACTGGTGGTGCTCATCTGCCCCTGTGCTTCTACCTCCAGTAAATGCTTGTGTGCCCACATGCCCATGTACTGACTGATGCATGTGCACAGCACCTGATCCTGCTTCTTAATTATTTTTAGCCCAATTCCCAGAGTTGTTCTGCTTCCTGCTGATGAATGGGAAATTCTAGTAGCGCTGTTTCGTTTCACCAGCCTCTCAAGTGTAGAAATTATGGTAAATTTGAGAACAAGGGAGATTAGATTGATAGTTACACCTCCCTCTTTAATTAGCCAACCACGGGATCTGTGGAGATAAGGGAGTGGAGTAAGAATTCACCATGGTGAGAGAGCTGGAGGTTCTTTCTTTTCTGTCCTTTCTTGTCTGGTCTGTTCCCACTGAGAGTAGCCCCTTTCGTGATGTGGGGTTTATTTACAACTGCCCTGACTGTGCTACATCAATGGTTCCCCTGACCTTGGCTCAATGATTATGCAACAGAGCGTTGTAAATTATCTTGTCACCAGAATCTCTATTTAGGCAAGTATAATCACTTCCTTGTAAGATCCCAGGCCTGGTGTACAGAAACAAAAATAATCTACTGCATAATAATGAGTGCGATGCACTGTTAGGGATGAAAAAGCCCCTCTGCCATATGGAAAACTACCACACACTGGCGCTGGGAACCTGAACGTCAGGAGTTGGTGCAGAGCGCTTAGAAATCTTTGGCAGAAAGGTGTAAATTACTGTTTGCAGCTGCCCTAGAGAATGCAGCATGCCCCGTCCTTTCTCTGGTGCAGCACTGAGCCTCCCTGTGCCTCGCTGCAGCGACACTTGGCAGGGCTCTGCTCCCTCCCTGGCAGTGCTTCCGCAGGCTCCATATTGCAGGGTGCCTTCTTCGCCTTATTGGCTCTCTGATCAATGTGACTTGCAGCCTACTTTCTCCACACCCATGGCGAAAAAACATGGAACGCTGGCTCTTTCCGATGCATCGGAGGGGCGGGGCGGAGCGATCGCATTCTGCTTGCTCCTGGCAAATCCCATTATGGAGATGAGGTATCAAGTGGCTGCGTGGCTGCAGGTGGGTGTGGGCACACGTGTGCATGCTGATGCCTTCAGGGATATGTATCCTCGCTCGGCTTTGCCAGCTGGGCTGCAGGAGATGTGAGAGGCACGGGCTCTGATGGCGGTGGCGGTGTCCGGCGAGCTCGAATCAATTTCAGCCGCAGCATTAAGCTGCTAATGCCAAACCTGTTCCTGCGTTTGTTTCGCTTCAGCTGAGAATTACACCTTCCCCTCTTGTATCTCGGGGTGATGGGAAATGTCCCTCCCGTGAAACACCCCTTCTCTATACACCTATATCTCAAGACCGTCTCATCAGCAACTTCTCATTTCTCTCTCCAAAAACCTTGAATGCAAAACCTTGGGCTGCTGAATTATTATTACTGTATCTGAGGGGATCACACTAGCTTGTTCTTATTCCAAAGATCTTACAATTAGTCCTCCAGCACAATACCTTCCCCTCTCCCTCTCCATAGTAACAGGGGAACTGTTATTTTTCTATATTTGTTAGGAATGTAGTTAGCATTCACTGAATAAACTCAGAAAGCAGTATTTCACATAGAATAATTATGAATATGTGTTTACTTGAATACGCTGTTGATTTTGCATGAATTCTGCACAGTGTTTCTTAGGCAAATATGCTAATGATTGATGTGTGAAAATTTACTTTATTTTGGGCTTGTCAGACTAACTAACACAGTGATCCAAATCCAGAAAATTGTTTCCTTACGCCTAAGGAACCATAACAATTACAGGAATATTCCAGGGAAGTTGGTTACTAATACATCAAATCCTTCCCTATGGATATGATGATTTTGCAGCAATATTTTCAAACAAAATTTACTTTGCTGCTGTCTCTTGGCATTGGTATTCAATCAAGTCCTCATGGCTGTATCAGCTGCACCCACGACATCAGAACCCTTTCACATGGTCTCTGTGACAGAACCTGGGGACAGCACCGTGGGCAGTGATGCCAGTGGGCACTGAGGGGGCAGTGCCAGAGGGCCATGGCCACCTTAGCAGGCACTGGGGTGCAGTGGGTGCTGTTTACCTGAACTTCAACAAGGCTTTTGACAGCCTCCTGTGGTATCCTGGGTGCTGAGCTGGAGATAAAGAGGACTGAGCAGGAGGATGAGTGGAACAGTGACTGGACCAGAGGGCTCCAGGTATTCCATGCAGCAGGTCAGGGCTGAAGTAGTGACTGGTTACTTGTGGTGCTCCTCAGGGTCTGATATTATTTAATGTCTTCGTTAAAGCTGGACAGTGGAGTGGGATGGAACCTCTCCAAGTTCACTGATGGCCCAAAAGTGGTGGAAGAGTCAATGCACTGAAGAGCAGGGCATTGAAGAGGGAAGAAAACTGGCTGGAGAAAGGGGTTGACAGGAACTTCATCAAGTCCATTAAAGGCAAATGGAAGTCCTGCACCCAGTAAGGAATAAGTCCTGCAACAGCATGGGCTGGGCTTGCTAGAAAGCAGCTTTCAAGGCAAGACCCAGGGGTCCTGGTAGACAACAAGTTTGGTGGTGAGGCTCTGGCACAGGTTGCCCAAAGCCATTGTGGATGCCCCATCCCTGGAAGTGTTCAAGGCCAGGCTGGATGATGCTTTGAGCAACCTGGTCTAATGGAAGGTGTCCCTGCCTGTGGTGGGGGACTGGGATGATGTGATCTTTAAGGTCCCTTCCAACTCAAACCATTGCACGATTCTATCCTGGGTCAAGCTCAGCAAAAACCACCAAGATGCTCAGGGTGCTGAAGCATATGGAATACAAGGACAGGTTGAGAAAGCTGGTTCATCTGGAGAAGAGATGGCTCAGGGAGTATCTTATTGCTCTCTCTAACTACCTAGTAAGTGATTACAGACAAGATGGAGCCAGACTCTTCGTGGGGGTGCACAGGGAAAGGCAAGGGGCAGTGAATGCCAACCGCAGCAAGGTGGATCTCGGTTAGAAAAAAATGAGAAAAACTTCATGGCGAAGATGATCAAGCAATGGAACAAGTGCTCAGAGAGGTTGTAAACTCTCCATTCTTGGATACACTCAAAACCTATCTGGATAAGGCCCTGAGTACCCCCACCTCACTTCAAAGCTGACCCTGTTTTGAGCAGGAATATGGACCAGACATGAAAGCTGCCTTCCAGCTTATTTTATGGCAAACACTTATATTAGTTTATGGCAAACACTTCTAGTGGATTTTGCACTTAGAAAATGATTCCTTTTATCTGTATTTTGGATATCTTTCATGTCACAGTAAATTTCACCAGAAAGGCATCCGAAGAATGGGAGTTTTGCCAAAGAAAATGATTGCTGAGACTAATTTGTATCATGACAGTCTGGGTATGCATTTATAATTGTATCACTCTAAGCCCTGACTGGTTCCATACCTAGGGCTCTCTGTAGCCGAACATTAATCACCAGCTCCTGGGGATGAAACCCTTCAGGAGCTTTCATCCCCAGGTTGTGGGGGATGCAAGCTGTGCCCTTCAGTGGGCAGGCACAGTCCCTGGCTCTGTGTTTCCAGCCTGCCTGCCCGCACTGAGCACCCTCTGCAACCCCACAGGGCTCTGGAGGTCTGTGGCTGCTCTGCAGAGCAAGTGCCAAGGAGCCAAACGTGCAGCCTGAGTGTCTCCCACGTCACCTGCACGTGGAGAACTATGCAGAGATCTTCCCAGCTGCCCTGAGTGTGTTAGCCATCAGGAACTGTGCTGTTGACATAAATGACACCAAGATTTCACAGTTCCCTTCCCTTAAACACGTGCATTCAAATCCTAGAGGCAATGTTTAATGCAAAAACAAGTTCAATAAGCAGATTCGCACAAAACCACCACTTTTTTTTTTTTTTTTTTTTNTTTTTTTTTTTTTTTTTTTTTTTTTTTTTTTTTTTTTTTTGGTGCTTTTCTTATTGAAATGTGAATGGGACTCTGCTTGCAAACTGAATGTAATTTTTCAGTCCTGATGATGAACCAGAAACAACAACCATCTTGATGTGAGCTTCTATCTGGAGGAGCATGGTTTGCACTTTGCTTGGCCATTTCAGTGGCAGGACACGTATTTTTCTAATTCTCTGGCTGATGTGCTCAATGAAGCATACACAGAGGAGTCCTCCAAATGGTTTAAGAAGCTTTCTTAAGCCCACAAAGATCGCTTTAATCTCTATTTGTATGGCAAAAAAAAAATATGTAACAGCTATGTAAGCTCGTGGGTAGCTGCATGTTAGAAGACTTTTTAGCATTGCTCTATTAATGTGACTGATTGAGTACAAGATGTGTTGCTTGCCATTTCCTGGAATAAAAAAATGAGCTGTTGAGTCTTAATGTGCTATTCCAATTATGGTTATAAAATACTGAATCAAGTCTTTCTTAAAAAAAAAAAAAAGAGAACCATTTGGAATTAAACAGTTCAACAGAATTAATAATGATTCCAGATGGGCCTGTATTTGGCACTAAGAAGTGTGTGAAAAGAAACATTTTCAACCAGAAGCTTGAATGATTTATAAGAGTTCCTAAGAGATTTTTCACTAGTAAAGATGCCCTTTCAGCCTCTGCACATTTGGAGCTAACAAAGGAAGTGACACTCAGCGAGTGAAAATCTTGGCATTGGTGAAAAACACACATATGTTCACAAGCAGAAGTGCCTGAAATAGCACAAATAGCAAAGCCAGGTTCTTGACACACTCACAGCTCCTTGTTTCTCTATGAGTAAAAGAGGAAGAGCAGCAGTTCCTCACCTTGAAAAGGTACTGAAACCATGGTACTGATACCTGTAGCAAGATGGTGAGAATAAAAGTAGCTTCTGCTTGCAAGTTAAACCTTTTCTTGGGTCTGAGAGAGACAAGACACTGGGCCAAAAAGAGAGAGGTCTATGTTTGACAACAATTATTTTAGTATCTAATGTTGGGCAGACTTGGGACTACTGGAAGCAGCACAAGGCAGAGTTACAAGCTCTTGTCTAAAAAATGAACACTATCTAATGAACTGACTAATTGTCCCCCTCTTCCATAGCATCCCTGTTATAACCACAAAGTATTTAGCAGACATTTAACTTTCTTAAATGGAAGTCAATAGTTGGAATAAGTGAAAAAGTTAACATTGGGTGGTCAATCAACCTCTTTACTGGTCACCGTGGTTCATGGATTATGTTAAATGGAGAAACAAGGGAACAGATTACTCACACTTCATGTGTTACATTAAATCAATTATTAATAGACATCTGGGTATCTGACTGCCTTGTGCTCTGTTATGAACTTGTGGGAATGATGAGCAGCAAAGCAGAAGGTAATAAACTGCCCCAAACCACTTTTTTACCAATTACACTGTTAGCCTGGTGTCAGTTAATGGAAATTACTGAACTTTGCATCCTGCCTCTTCTGTGATTTACAGCCCATTCCTTGATCAAGGCTTTAGGGAGGATGTCTTTTGCAGAGGGAGTGGAAATGACAACATGTGGCTTCTGTCTCACATTACATCCATTTGTAACCTGCAGATTTAACTTCTTTTCTTCCTATAAAGCCTGAAAGACATCCCCTCCTCCCTTCACCCCGGTGCAGCTAGATCTCAGTGCCGCAGAATCTCTCCTTGCCAAATGCCACCCTTTTATTCCAATGTCCCTTTCCTTTATTTCACCACTTTAACACTTTCTGTCTGCTAATGCCAGTCTTTCTTTGCACATAAGACTGCCCAATTATTCATAATTTCTGGGCCCAGGTTCAACAAGTCTGCTTGGAGATGATAGTTGCTCTGCACACACAACTTCCTTTCATATCAGTGGTCCTGAGGCTCCAAAAGCTTATCCCTTTTAATGAATAAATGGCATTCTTATTTACCTGGTTTAAAATGTTAAATAATTATTTCACACTTAAGTTATTGGATTCCATTTCTTCCTGGATCTTCCATATGCTGACAGTCATGTGACTTTATCCTGGGAGTGTCATGATCCTCGTTATCATTTAAAGGCAGATGTATTGTGATCAGGAATTTCCTTCACTAATTCCAAATATTAAAAATAACCAAGAATTAGCCTTTAATAGTTCACTTTTAATTGCATCTTAGTGGTTAAGCAGTATACCTCTACCTTCTATTAATTGTACGCTTACGAAACACTGAAACTGGTCCTTTCACTTCCTAAATTTTCCAGGCCTTCAGTTCTTTCCCCTTTGCAGCTGCATGACCTTGGGAAAAAGCAAAAGAAACCCAAACCTTGCAGCCTGCATGTTGGATGTAGGAGAGTTTCCATGTTGTCAGTGTACTTTGTGCTCTGCAGGTTGTGCTCCCTGCTCTCTGCTGCTTCAGGAGCTGTGAGCACAGGCACAGCTTCTCCTTCATCCTCACTGGCAACTCATCCCTTCTCAAGGTTGCTCGGTTCCTTCTTGTTCTTGCTTGTCTTGTGCTCTTTTGCTAAAAAAAATTGGTAGAGAATTTGATCATGGGCTTTTTCTTCTTTCTGCCTTATTCAGCAGCCTCTGTGGAGCGAAATGTATCGCGTTGTCCACGGCTCTGTAACTTTTCCATTCATCCAGTAGGTTCAGATGAGTCTGACTTTCTAGTGTTTAAACCAAAACTCATCCAAGCAGATGGAAAAATTTCTAATTCCCTCAGTTTCTGGGCCTCATAAACTTGGTTTGTCTCTGCAAGTCCTTGCACCTTTTGTGTAATTATTTATAACTTTGCAAAGTTGTTCGGAAGTTTTCTAAATGTTGCCCGAATGAAATATCAGGGCTTCACATCCCCTCTGTGGAGATGCAGATGAGCTAAAAAACTCAGAAATTTTTTTTCTGCTGAATAAAATAATGCTAAAGATTTGTGGTTAATTTTGGGCTTAGGCAGGCAGAGCAAAGCACCAGCAACTCTGCCTAGGAAATTTAGGGAGAAAAGCCAAACCTCATAAACATTTCCTTTCAAGGAAAATAGGTTTTAAAACAATGTAAATAAAGACATTACCAAAAACATGTTTTTCTTCTAGGACAGCACCATCCACAAAGGATGTTTTTTTCCATTTAGGAAATCAAGAAGTCTGTGAAGACCTATCAAAATCTATCAGAAGCAAAGCAATCTGGACCAGAATAGGAACAATCAAATTAAAATTAACCTTTTTATAGGGTTGTAGGAGCTGTCTGTGGGTTTTTGTTTTGTTGGGTTTAGAATGTCTTTTTTTTTTTTTTTTTCGCTTTGAAGGCCTCATTTTTCTGCCAAAAAATCAACTTCGACAGAATTTTCAACCTGTGCTTTGGTACATGTTTCTAGAAAATAGCAGATGCTAATGCTAGCATTTCTTCACAAAAACAACTCTGGATTCGAATGAGCCACTGGGAAGAATACAACCTTGCTGCTGCTCCTTGCAAAGAGACAGCCTTCCTGTCTTTTTCCTGACCCATCCCACGATAAAGGTATGAGTTGGGACTTGAATCCTGCAAGACCCTGTGGCAGGCTGGATTATTCACTTACTGATAGCTGTGTTGCAGTAGTGTGACACAAGCTTCAGGTCTGCACCTGCACAGCATTACTCCATTTTTGGGATATATCCCCCTATCCTTCACAACCCATGTCAGTTATGCACGAGGGGCTTTTGGCGATTCCCTGCTGATTGGGAAAGAAGAGGGCAGTTCCCAGCCTATTCCTTGGTCTCTAACAAACCCTTGCTGCCCCAGTGGCAGGATTACAGGGAGGAGAAATTAAAATGAGGGGAAAGGTTGTAGTTCTAATGCAGATCCTGGGTCATTAAATAACTACCCGGGGCTTGCAGGCACACAACACCTGTGGGAAAAGAAAGGCTGCAAACCCAAAGTGATTGTTTATAGGTACGGTTTTTTCTTCTTAAAAATGCAATTTTGCAGCAGAACCGCACGGTTTTCTGCTGCACCGGAAAAAGGCGTTTGAATGAACTGGCAGATTCTAAAGCCCACTAGAAAGTGAGGCTCACTTCTGCTTTCCCAGTTGCCTAGGTGATTAACATGAGACAAACACAGTTCTTCCTATGGTTACTCTTAAATCCTTAAAACAAAGAGTTTCTTGGCTTTGTGCTGCAGGATGCGAAGGTGTCTCAACAGCCGGATTTGGCGAGGGGCTGTGCCCTCCTCCTGGTCCCTTTGCCTGTGTGGCATTTCTGCTGTGAAGGTCACCTTCGAGTGGCTATTTGAGCACCCTCCAAGCTGTCTCAGGGCCAGGAGGGGACACTGTCCCTGGGGGCAACCAAGTTCAGCGGGTGTGTGCCTGTTTAAAGCTGCCAGTAGTTAAAAATACCGAGCCACACGCAATTATCTCCAGCGCCATTAGCGCCCTGTAAGCGCCAGAGCGGCGGAAGGTGGCTGGCCGTGAGAAAAGAGCAGATTGCTGGGCTGGAAATCGGAACACCAGGCTTCTTCTGCCTCTCTGGCGTCCTCAGCAAGCCGTGCAACTCTGGGCTCGATTTCTAATCCTCCCGCTATTCTTCCTCTGCCGTCTGTGTTTGGAGAGCAGGTCCTTTGTGGCGGGGATGGCTCTCCCTGGGTGTTTGTACAGTGCTCGGCACAACAGGCCCCGCTCCCCCTGGGTGGCTCCCAGACACAGAGCCCTCGGACCAGGCTTCTGCTAGGGAAATCACCCTGCGTGGTGGTTCGGAAAACCCGGTTCTGCTGCCTTTTCCCTTCTCCTTCCAAAGCATTTCAGGCTGCTCGTGAAGCAGCATCAACACGAGACATGGAAATGCCACTTGCCCTTCTGTGACAGATCAGGAAAGAGAACTACGAAAACGTGGAATGAGTTTATCCACCCTATATAGCAAACAGGCTTTTCTGCCCCTTCCTCCCCCAGTTCAGTATCACAAAGAGATAAAACCTTTTTCAAAAACAAAAAATTCCCTGCATGTCTTCAAGGTTTTGCCTCCTGCTTCCTCTTCTTCTTCCTGGGCTGGCAGAAGCTGCCACATCTGCAAATACGTGCTTCCCTTAAAGTCTTCATTTTCTTCCATGATTCCCTGCTGACCTCTGGAACCTCTCCAGGGATTACTGGGGCAAATTTTAGCTGGGGAAAAAAGCTCTCTTCTTTACAGAGGCAGCCACTGTACATGTGTGTTATGCCTAATCCATGCTGAGGTTATAAACACCTGCATCCACGCAGCCCAAATTAGGAATTTTTTCGTGAGATAGGAATTTTTTTGTGAGACTTGAACATCCACACATTGATATCAATCGGATTTTTTTTTAATTGATTTTTGTGGTTGTTATTTTAATTGGGAAGCAAAAGCAACATCATCACCCTTCATTTAAACTATCAGATCTATGGTGAAGGAGACAAAATGGAACAGGATCTATTCTAAAGATGGGCAAATAGAGGTGAGGGATAACAGTGCAATTTGTCTGGCTCCTACAGAATTTAGAGGTGAGGCTGGAGGGCTTAAGCTGGTGTTGCTTGGGCTAAAGTAGCCCATCACTCGCTTGCTATCCAGGAGGGGAAACCATTCTCCTTTGGGCCAAAAACTTTCCATTACACTGCAGAGCAGAATGGAGAGCTGCCTTTTCCACCCTGAGCAGTGTGCATGGATTGGAAGCTGCTTCAAAAAAAGAGGTGAAAAAAAAAGAAAAAAAAAAAAGAAAAAGAAAAAAGGAGAAGAAACTATTTCAGACACGTTTCCTGGGTTGTTGTTTGTGTTTGATACTTTCAGCTGAAGCCAAGTGGAACGAAGCAAATGCAGCCCTGGCTGTGGCGCTCTGTTTCCCTGGCTGGCAGGGACACCTAGTGGGTAGGACAACGTGTGCTGGTGAAGGCAGGGGAAAACACGCGGTCTTGACTTCCCACCAAGGGCAGTATTTCATTTTCTGAGTCACGGCAGTGCCTAATTGATGCTCATATTATCCTTCGGAATTAGCGTGCAGTCGAGAGGAGTTTACAGCCAAACCTCCTTCAAGGAACAGAGTGTAATGTGAGAAGGTGATGTGAACAGTGTTACCCAAACTACTGCTAACAGGAACCACTGCCAGCCTGGCTTTTGTGCAGCTGATTCTTCTGAAGCCTGTTACAGTCATAATAACACCCACACGGGCTCTGTGTGAGAGCTGACTCGGTGGTGGCATGATTCATCTCTGTCTGCAGTTACGCCTTCCACGGGGTGTTGCACCGGGGCCACTTTTATTCTCTTGTGGACACCTACAAAATGACATTTCACTGCTGCTCTCATTGGGGCAGCTTCCGCAGGGAAAGCCAGCAGGAAGCTTAAAAAGAAGAGGAAGGCGGCGTGACCATCTGGCTCCCCCAAACCAGCAGGGCTGTTGGGAGTCAGGGCCGGCCCCAAATCCCTCCTGCCTCCTCACTGCTGGCAGCACAGGTCGGGCTTTGCTGGCCCTGTCCCTCAAGCTGTTTACCACGTTGGATCCTTGATTGCATTCCCTTAGCACATGTTTTTGTAGGAAGAGGTCGTTGAATAATTTCTTTGTTTCCATTGTGGGGCTGTGGACAACTTTTTTCCTGGCTTCTTCCCAAGCACCTGTCTGAGAGGGCTGGCATGTGAATGCCACATTCCAGAATGGTGGCATCCCTAAAATCCTCCAGCCTGTGCCAGAAACAGAGACATTACATGTGAGAGATTTCTTGCAGGGAAAAAAAACAAACCCTTTTGTAAGCGTGGTAATTTTTTGGCGGTTTGTTTTAGGTACTTTTCCTCTACAAACTACAAAATGCAGAGACTAGGAAGAAGCAGCCTCCTGCCACCACTCTGGGGATGTAGGCCCCAAAAAGATTCTTACACTTAAAAATATAAGAAGAACTGCAGCTTTATATTCAGAAACAGATCATCTAAATAGCAAGAAGCAGTTATGCTCTGGATGTTTTGATATCATCCTCATCTGATCTAATTATGTGCTAGCAGTAAAACTGACACAGTTATGGTTATTAAGCACTTTTCCTTTTTTCCACCTTTTACCAGGAATTCTATCTTAGGATTAATAGGCACTTGCATCATTTCAGTCCTATGTGCTGTATTATGGAGTATCTACATCATCAGCAAATATTTTTATTGTGCTGACAATGCACACAAATGTGGAGGTACAGAGCTTTTTTTTTTTTTTTTTCCTGGACTCTCAACGTAATTTGAATAGCTCATGCCTCATAAGTTCCTTCATTAAAGAAGGAGACCTAATTCTCATTTAATGAAATTAATAAATTTGAAGGAAGGGGTAAAAATTGCTTCTTTCTAACATAGCTACACAGTTTTGTAGCAGGACCCGAATATTTGCATTCTAAGTACTGATGACGGGGAGAAACAGTAGACAATATATTTAATAAAAATTTTGGCACTAATAACCTGAATTCACACATATAAACTAGCAAAATGTGGTTTATGCAAAATTATGATTATCAGTGTGTATACAAATAGATGAGAAATCTCTCGAAGTATTATTGCCAATGAGTCAATGTCAAACTGGAAGGAAATTTCAAGAGAGCATTCCAAGCAGATGTGCAGAGATCTTCAGAACTGATTTTAGTCAATATTTTTATTAGTGATTTTCAGGATAAATATAGAGTACACTTGTAAAATTTGCTCAGTCTGTCAGGCAGGATCAGAATGCCAAATGCTAAATTGAAGAGATGGTCTCAGATCAACAAGATGAAGTTCACTAATGATAAGTATGAAGTGCTACACTGCAGAGGGAGATACCAAATACATAAATATGAATTGGGAAATAATCAGCTCAGCGTCAATATGAGAAAATTATACTGTGTGTACAGTGGTTCATAAATTAAATATGACTCAACAATGTGATTATGCTGCAAAAATTGCTAACCCCACCTGGAATTCTGTTAATAGAAGTGTTGTATGTGGAAGAGGAGAGATTGTGCAGGCATCCTGCAGCTCCTTAATTACAATCTGGTCACCCAAGTAGACCATGCTGCCCATCACCTCCCAGACCTTCCCTCTGCTCCATCTCCTCAGCCACAGCCATTCTTTGCTGCCTTCCTCTGTGAAGGATCCTTGCCCTCTTTCTCCCTTTGGAAAACACAGCCCATACTCCTGCTGCCTCATGGTGTTTCTTCTTATGAAAATAAGTTACAGGTGACGCCAGGTGATGCCAGGGGTGGTCTCCATGTGAATCCTACAGGCACATCCTACATGGATTCCACACGGGCACCATGGGCTGCTCAGGGGGAGCTCACAGGGAGCCTGGCCCAGAGGAGGGCACCCGCTGCTCTTGCAGAGGTGCTGGCTCCTGGCAGCTCTGTCCTGACACACGGGAGCATCGCTCGAACCAGGGCAAGGGCGTCACTTCCAGCTGCAGCTCCATTCAAAGGGGAAACACTTAAAAAGAGACAAAGAAGGAGACAGCTCCCTGAGAATTACCGCTGTCCAAGGCAAGAGAGGAGCGTGGAGGGAATTGATTGCATTTCGTTGCATAGTTTTTTTTAATCCCAGGTGTTTGTTTGTGGGAGTGTTTTTAAACTGCCCAGGATTTAATGCTACCCAGAACCATCCCCGTTGCACCGGGCGCTGACCGAGGGAGCTGCCCCAGGGCTGGCGCTGTCACAGCCAGCAGTGACAAGGTTCAGAGTTCCTTCCATCCCTTCTGCAGGGATGCCGGGCAGGCTCAGGCGGCGCTAGAAGTCATCTCTCTGTCAGAAACCATAAACACACCACCCAAAAACCTGGAGAGGGGAGGGCGGTGCGCGGCTGCTCCCAAAAGCCCAAGGCTGCCGCTAGATGGCAAACTTTAATTTCCCAATCCCGGAGCTGCCGGGACTCCTGCCCGGGGCCGTGTGCGCCAGGGGTGCGGATGGCAGCCAGCTTTCCGGCTGCCCCTCTCCTTCTCGGCTCCGAGCTTCCCCTGGGAGCCTGTGCCCAGCCAAGAGCCACGAGATGCTTTGCCAGCTGTCCCTCCCTCCAAAGCAGAGAAGCGGGGCTCTCCTGTGGTTTTCCGCTGCGTGGAGGCTCCTGGTGATGCTCTGAGCAAGGCCGCGGGGGACAGAGGTGCAGGTGGTCACTCAGTCAGGCCCGGGGCTCTGCAGGACAGGTCTCAGCAGCAGCTGGACACTCTCCAAAGACCCACTGCCCCTTCTGCTCCAGCCCTGGCTTTTCTCCCTCTCTTGTTCCCGGGCTGGCGCTGGGTGTTCTGGAGAACAGGGGTGTTTTTCAAGGCTCAGGTCATTGTATGGGATGAGAAAAAGCCTTTTCTGCACTTCACTCCTCGATGGTTATCTTGGAAAGCATTAGGAGGTAAGCTAAGAAAGCAACTCTGCTGAACCTGGTCTTCTCTGGATCTTTATCGATTCCCCGAGGAAATGGGCACAAACTGGAAATCAGAGTGTTGCCAGCATTGCAGCAACCTCAGGTCTTGCCATGTAGTGAGATGTACATAAAGCACATAAAGTCTTAGATGTATTTTAGGAAAGCCTAAAAATTGCCTAAATAAATGTTAATTTTCTTATGAACTTAATGAACGTGGCCATCTATGTTGCCTTATTTTAATCAGTTAATTTATCTCAGTGTGAAGAGAGACCTTGACAGATACTGGGAAACTCCAACCCAAGTGTGAGATATGTGCTTCCCTGTACAGAAATAAACTGTTTGATCAGGCTTCTCATAGCCCAGGTTTTTGACCAAGATCTGGCCATATGAACAACAATGCTCCTAACATGGAAACTCCAAGATCCTTTTATGGGATAAATGAAATTTCCTTCACGAATATAGTTCACTGTCCTGTGTCACACTACCAGGAAAAGTATTTTTTCACCACAGCAGATAGTGTTTTTGTGGCAAAGCACAGTGGTTAGCATGGCAACTTCTGTGATCCTGAGCCTCCATAGGGTTCCATATGGCTTTCCTTGCATCTGCCAGTGGTGGCAGTCCTTTTACATCTTTTAAAATCTTACTAAGTCATTCAAGACCCATCAGTTGTCCTCTACACCCTACAACCCTTGCAGAATTTTGCAGCGTGTCATGAAAAATAGGGCTCTCTTTTACAGACTCTTAAATTGCATGGCATGAGTGCCATGTAAGCTGCATTTTTTGTCTTCTATATTTTAATTCTTTTTCAGTTGTCTGGCCCTAAATCCAGTGTCATTAGCTGAAAGCAAAGTCAGAGCCATTCCTTCCAGCTGACGGAGAGCTGTCTCCTCCCCACAGTATTCAGAGTCTCCATTTTGAACCCCAAACTTCCCAAAGTAGGGAAGGACCTCCCCTGACTCCACAGAACAGGGTTAATCACCTCATTTCAAAAGTAATGTCCTGAAACAACCACAGCTTTTTTACCAACAAAAGCAATATTTTCTGTCTAGAATTTCGATGTTGCAGCAAGGTGAAGAGTTCAAAATACCTTTGGGCTGGATAAAGGACTTCTGCCTCCAAGCCTCTTGGTGGATCCCTTCCCCTGAGGCATGGGCTGGTGTTCAGAAGGCGGCCCCTGCCTCCTATTTGCTTTCTGTGGGACTGGGGTATGTGGTTCCTTATCTTTTTCTGCAAATGGCTGCCCAAACTCAGGTTTTCGAGATCACCAATTACAGGGTCAAATTGAGCCTAGGTCCCTCCTTCTCCTGTTCCTTCTCTCCCCTCCCATCTTGAGAACCATAAGCTTCTTTCTGAGTTTTATCTCTTCTTCTGACATCTTGTCAGGACTGGGCTGAGATATGTGGTACCAGTGATGCTTCTTGTTAATGTGGAAATTCAGTTTTAGCTAACACAGAGCTAAGGCAAATAATGAAGCATTTTTCAAAATCTGATTTCCCTGATGGATTCTTGCATCAGTACCTTTCAGTAACAAGAATCACAGGCAGGTGAAAAGATCAATTTAGGGTCAAATGACAAATAAGTAATACATTGTTAGTTATTACTGCCTACAGGTGTAGGCTGAAAACAGTAAAGAAAGATTTGGTACCAAAATGTGTATTCATTTTTAACAGAGAAGAGCTAGCTTTGGAAACCCTGAGGCTGTATGTCCTTACTTTTCTGAGTGGACAAAACATCAGGTAGTTATATAAGGGCAGGGATTTAGTTTGTTTTACTCTATTAAGCTCTCATTCAGTGCTCTTGCCTGGAGTCAGGATGGGCACTCAGGAGTCAGAGCATCTACCTGCAGCAGCCCAGGGCCTGTGGTAAACTTGGACACAGTGCCCACATACTGTAACACTGGGGAAAAAAAATTTCTTGGGATGCTGTTAACACCTCTCTGACATGATAAAAGCCTTCCCTGTGTGAGTGTTTGTTGCAAGGGGTGAGCATTCCCACCCGCTCATGTTCTCACCAACATGAGGGACATACCCTGCGGCTCCCAGCAGTCAAAAATGTCAAAGGGGGAGAGAAACATTTCACACTGTCTTCTTACAGATGAGGAAGGAAAACAGGCCACAAGGCAGTTTTCAAAACAACCTTTCTTTTCAGAGTTAACTCTAGGCACCTTGTGCGGGAGGAGGAGGCGGCAGCTGAAATGCAATCTGCCCGTGAGAGAGTGCAGCCTTGAAGAGCGCAGCTCGGGCAGTGGAAAAGCGTCCGGGAAGGACTGGACCGTGTCGTACAAGCAGCTGGATGTCTGCCAGCTTTCATTCATTGCTGCCGAGAGGTGCCCCTTGTGAGGGACAGGGAGCCTCACGGGGGCTCTGCTGCCTGGAACAGGGGGAAGCCACAGGAGTTTCCAGCGATTCCAGAGCTTTTGTGGGGGGCGCTGGTTACAAACCGCTTCCCACTGGGTCGATGTCTGGGAGGCAAAGTCTGCCAGCAAGGGCACCAAAAGGCCTGTTACCAAAAGGCAGGCGCGGTCCGACGCTCGTCCTGGTTTTCCCCAGGAATGCTTGTTCCACCAGTGAGCCTGAGGCCCTCTGGAAAGCACGTCCAGCTGTGGAGGGAGCCCAGGTGGCTTCCAGTGGCCGTGGATGCCTCTGGACATGCCACCGCAGTGACAGTCCTGTTCACCTCCCTCAGCTGTAGGGCTTGGGCCAGGACTTCGCCTTCCATGTTTTCTTTGTGATGCCACCGCGGGCGTTTACTAGGGCTCGATTGAATGTTGGCATTCGTAGCTTGACAGAAATTCTTGAGTTCAAAATTATATTTGAACTGGTTTATTTCTCGGGTTTCTAAATAATAACAGTTTTCTTGTCTGTTATGGTAGAGCCTGGTTGCTTGTTGCCCTACATTTTGTGCAAACAAGTACCTAGGGTAATATAAACCCAGACATATTAAAAAAAATATTAATGCGTACTGGATGGAGAGAAGGGGAATAATTATTTTCATTTTCAAATTTTTATTGTCCTTACTCAGAACAAAGCAATATTTAAAGCCTGCAAAATTTTTTGTGAAAAGGTTTTAATTTTTCCATGTATTTTTCCTGACATATCTTAGACATGTTTTGATTTTCATTAACTATTTGATAGCAGATTCCTGAGATAGAGGAGGAAAAAAAAAAGAAAACAAAGAGTAATATTGGTAATTGTTTTTCAAAGGGCTGTGTTAGCATTCCAACCATTTCCTTTATGCAGCAGGGTAGTAAATAAAATTAATGAATGAGTGAATGAGTGAATGAACTGGCTTTATTTAAAAGCATTAATTGCTAATGCAGAAGGTGCGTGGGGCTTAGTCTTAGCTTGGAAGGCAATAAAAATTCTTTATTAACAAATTTTAATTTTTAACTTTGTATTTCCTCATTATGAGTCTGTAAAAATGCAACATCCTAATTTTTTATTCATGTCCTGTGTTAAGTACAATGGATTGCATTTAAGAAAATACAAAGGCTTTTTCTTTTTTCAATAATATTGTTTAATTCTCCCTCTCCCCACAGGTAATAATTAAATGTAGAACATGGAACAGGGAAGGTCTGTTCTTAATCTCAGACTGGTATGAACTGGGAGCTAATCCATGGACTCCGCTGTGTGACAATGTGGGAAAATGGTAGGGAGATCAGAGTTCAGGCTTCTGTTTCTAGGAAGACTCATTGAAGAGCATGTAGCTATTTTCCTGGAGAGATGCTCCGGAGCCCTTCACGTGCCTATTTTAATCATTTATTAAAAATACACCAAAGAGAGAGGAAAAAAAAAGTTGAGAAAAAAAGAGATGTTTCTAATTCTAGTAGTTGCAAGCAGTGTCTCAAGGTTGAGCACAAAACAAACCATACATAAATAGTAGAAAACAGTCCGCATCTTGTTGCCATGACAATGCCCTACTTATAGCACATTAAGCTGATTCATGTCTTTTCTCACCTCACTGTTAATAAATTGTGGTGGCTGATGAGAATTAAGCCAGCTGGAAGAGCCAGTGAATGTAAGCAGCAAATTAATTTGCCACTTAAATGTGGTGTCCTTCAGGGGAATTACCCTCAACATAGCAAATAATATCTTACTGTATATATAAAGCAGTAGGAGTAAATTGAAACAGCTAATCTTTGTTTTCTTTGTAATATTGGTGTATCACAGCTTATTGCTGTACCAGCAAGAGCTGGGGCAGCTCCACTCCTGCTGCAGGCAGCAGCACCAACTTCATTCGGTGGCAGATGAGGCTCCTGCACTCCGTCAGCGAAGATTACAGGAATAAATGTTTAAAACGTTGATTCCCCAAGCCTTGAGTCATGCTTTCTCATTGAAAGTGTGGGGCATTTGGCCAGCAGCTGCTGAAGGGCGTCCACCTGCAGTCCAGCACCTTTATGCTAAGCTGGTGCTCGGTGCCTCCACGTGCAGGGTTACAACGGGGACAGTCATTTCCCAGCTGATGCAGCCATGGGGTTTGTGCAGGTCACAGTGCAAGAATGCAGCTGAGAGCAGGCATTCACCAACGGTGAGCAGAATTTAGGCTTCTTGATTAATGTATGTTCACAGTGGAAAAGATTTTCTCTGCTTTTTTGTACGGGGAGGTTCAACAATGGTTATGGTAGAACTGAATAAACTCTGTATAGCTCATAATGGCAGCCTTTAACAGAAACCAGCCACACTTCATTCAAACCTTTGTCTCTACACTCACTTGAAGTCAATAAACTCTAACAGCTGGAGCTGGAGATCTATATTGGAGGGCTTTCCAAGTCACAAGTATAAACCCCCTTGAAAAATAGCATATGCTTGCTCTTGGGGCCTGAAGTCTGTGAAACACTAACTTAATTCTGCTAATAAATATTCTGTGATCTTCAAGTATTTGCTCAAGTGCAGGAATCTCACTGCTTTCCCTATATTTTTTCTTCACTGGCTTTCTTCTTGAATGGTTTCACTTCTCTCTCAGTTGTAAATCAAATGCAAATTTTCTTTGGCACTGCACTTCAGTTCAAGTTAACCAAAGAAATGTTACCTGATCAGAATCATCCGAGGAAGCCAAATTAAACAGTTGTTCTGTATAGCTTGGCTAAGCTAGGCCCTCCTCCTTTTGATTCTTAATTTCATCTGTTTCAATGACATGAAAAATCACTGGAGGCTGGCACCTGCTCAGTTATCGAAAATGCCACTGCCGTGTATTCTGTTTTTGCTGCTCCTTGTCAGGCCCTGATGGTTCTGCGGCCTCCCTTGGCAAGGCTCAGCCAAGAGGATGCCAAGCACACCTATCCTGGTCCTCCCCCCTGCCTTAATTCAGACTGGGAGACAGGAAAGAGAGGTACCCCAGCCCCTGCTCTCCTCAGCAAAATGATGCTTGGGGACCGCGTTTCTTCTTTCCCCCGCAGTGCTCAGCAGCAGAATCTCCCCTGCCTCACCTGCCCCTACACACGCCAAGTGGGGCACGACTAAAAGGTAATTATTTGTTTCCCACGCATTTCTGAATATACTCCCCGAGAGAGGCTTTTGGAGAAGATGCGCGGCGTTGTGCCGGGGACCTGACGAGGTGATTCCCCTCCGAAGCCGAGTTCTCCTGACGGTCTGAAGGGCTGTGCACTGTTTTGGGCAGCAGCGGCAGCAGCGGCAGCAGCAGCAGCAGCAGCAGCAGCGCTGGCAGCGCGCTCGGGCGCAGCACACGCACACACCGCTGGAGAGCCCGCAGCTGCAGAGCTCCGCGGGGACGGATCCCGCCGGCGGCAATGGGCTCGGCCTCTCGGCCTCTAGACACCCCTGCCCGTCCTGTCACAGCGGGAAAGCAGCCGAAATGATTGCACGCATCCTGCAGTCCGAGAGCGTGTCTGTGCACCGCATCCAATGGCTCTTGAGCCGCGCGGAGGGCGCGGGCACCCATCGGGGATTCGTGCTTTCTGTTGTACGCACTCCTAAACTCTCCTCTTCTTCCATTCCTGTAGTGCCCATCAGCTCCATAGCTGTGTTAGGGTTTCTTTCTTTTTATTTCCACACCAACAGATTTGGATCGCAGTGAAGAGGATGGACTGTTCTAAAACGCCTTTTTTTTTTTTCCCCTCTCTCTTTGTAAGACAAGGTGTGAAGAGAGCTGAGAGGTTTTCTGAATGGATTCAGAAGTATCAGCAGCTTTAAACCCACAAAACTAAAATTTCTAGACTTCTTGCAATTTCAGGGCACGACACAAAATTTTATTTTACATGAGATGAATTTATTACCAATTAATTTAAATCCCTACCCTGAATTATGGAAAAATCAGCACATGTGAGTGCTGCAGGAATTATGCATTGAAATCTGCTTAGGACTTTCTGAAAATTGCAGGAACTGATGTCAATCTGATTTCCAGCCTCTCAAGCAATGAGCCTTTGGGAAGCTATGAGTTAATCTGTACCCTACTTTTACACTTCCCTCTCCTGTTTTGCCTTATGACAAAAGTATTAGTGATCCAAAGTGGCAACAAACATGCAAACAAACCCCAAATCTCACAGAAAACAAATGAACACCACCTCCTCTCCTCTCCTGCAATCACCCACCCTGCCCTGCCAGAGCATCAGCTGCTGCACAATGGCTTAAAACCTCTCCCTTCCAGTGCAGCTGAGCAGATTTGTATCAGCTGACTGACCCTCCTTTGTAACCTGTGGTGTGTGGAGGCCTCTGGATTTCAGGGGCTGGAGCTAGAGAAAGGTGACAAGGCATTTCCATGTTTCCTTTTGATTTCCCCTACTCCAAAAGGTAAGAGAGATTTGGTTGCTTCCAAAGCAAGTACTGAACAGCTGCAGAGGAAGAGGATGTGCCTAACAAATGTCCAAGCAGCTTCTGCTGGAGCCTTGTCATGGCTGGCTGGAAAAAACAATGCCAGAGAGGGCTTTGTAGTGTGAACTGTTGTGTTTCCTTCAGCATGTACTGAATACCTAAATCTCAAATCAACCCATGCATGTGAAGGATCACAGCCTCCAAAATCTGCCATTACCTTCCTGCCCTCACCAAGAATGCTGCTGATTTGAATTAAGATCTGTCCCACTAAATGCATCTTGGATGCCTGGGTATTTTTTCCTATTCTCTCTGCTTGTACCTGGGAAAGAGGGAGGCATGGGGTGGAGAGTCTTTATAGATCAGCTTGCAATCTTCTCCATCTGTTTCAGTAACTAGTAGATAGAAATCATGAAAGGCAAAGCAAAAAAATCAATGCATTCCATTGCATAACACTTAGCACAAGGATGTCTGACTTATAGAGCCTCATTTTAAAAACCACTTTATAGATGAAATTTTTTTTTCTTCTCCCTGGGTTATTCTAGTTCATCTTCCTCATAATGATTCTCTCTTTCAGTTTCCATTGTGTGGCACATGATGTGATTTTTGGGGCTGCCCTGTGCAGGGCCAGGAGTTGGACTATGATTCTGTGATTTTATATATTGCTATTTTAAATTAAAGTGAAACAATTTTGCACAGACACAGATTTACAGCTGCTATATTTTTTGCCTTTTCCTCATTTCCTCCAGCACAGATATGTACAGGGGTATCAGCTTGGGGTTTGGCTTCTTGTGTGGTTTTCTTAGAGCTTATTATACTAAAGAAAATCCATCAAGTGTAAGTTTAAACACAGCAGCAAATTGTTCATTAAGGGCTTTGCAGATAGGTAGCCTTCAACAACTTATGCTATTAATACAGCTTAGGATCACCTTTGAGTAGTTGTGTTGCCAATAAAATGCAGAAGGAAAAACAGTTTCCAGTCAACTTTTCACGTGCAGAAACACCTGAGCTCAAAATTATGAAACTGTGTGATTTTATATATCTAAATGGCAGTGATTTTATCTGACAGTGCCAATATTGCATGCTAATATCAGGATATAAATGATACTCTTACTTGCTAGCTTTAAAAGTGTTACTGCTCCTGATGACTTTTTGTTTTCTGAGATACAGGATTGAGGGGGTTCAGTAGCTATTTTTCAGACATAAGCACCCTGGCTGAAGTTGATTAGTTCAGCACTTAGAACAAATGGTCCTAACATTGCCCTAATTTTGTGTGCACCTTGTGTTAGAGGAAGATGTTGCTAATCAGCAGCTGATAGATAATGCAGCCACCATATCAGCGTGTCTGATCTTGCTTCCCCAGAAAATAAGTGGACATTTTCTTCTTCAGTGGTTACAAGCAGCCCCAAATCTCCTTCTTCCCCACAGTTCAATACCTTATTCTGTGTATGTGGCAGGGGGAGAACCTCTCACCAGTGTGACTTTTATGCTCTCTTTAGAGTTTCTTAGCCTTCGGATTTTCTTATTTACAGTCAGATCTTGTATATGAGGCAATTACAGCCATGACTTATTTTGTAGAAAGTGTGCTGGGGAAGTGTGTAATTTCTGAGCTATAAATGTGGGGAGAACCATTACCAGATGATGATCAGCTCCTCGAGGGTTATGAGCCACTGCAGATTTTAACAATTTCGGATCCATGGTACTTTGCAATGCTCTTGCCTGGAGACTGTATGAAAGTCTTTTTTCATCTTTAAAGATGTTTTGCTTTGAAGTTAGTTGCATTAAGAGAGTGAATGTCAAAAGCTGTGCACAGTGAGCTATGGCTTCACTTATTGCCTTCCTTTTTTTGAGGGGGGGTGGTGTCTTTCCCCCTGCAGAACAGGGGAGACAACATGAGGCAGAACCCGGGGAGAAAGGCAGAGCCAGAATAACTGTAACTAATACCAAGCTTAGCATTTAGCCTTTGCTGAATAACCCCATTCCTCAGGCTTCCTAAGCCAGGCCTTGCTGCTTGGTGACCCAGCAGCAGGATTTGGACCCACTGGACCCAAAGGAGGGGGTGAAGGGGGGGTGGGGGGTACAGGGGGTGACAGCGGCAGGTGACAGCACCGAGTACCAGCAGCTTCTCGCCTCTGTTCATTTCTGCTCCTCTGGCCAGCTCCCAAATGGGTCAGCCCCAGTGCTGGGGTGGATTTCAAGAGCACTGTTACCTAGAAACTGAGTCTGTCTTTCCTTCCACTGCTCACTGACTGAAGGCTCAAGGGTGAAAGTTTTGCATGTGTTAAAAAAGAAAACAACCTTAAAAAAAAAAGAAAAAAAA
>VZTR01000757.1:45862-77037 GCA_013400775.1 Chaetops frenatus
AAAGAGAGAGAGAGAGAGAGAGAGGAAGGTATCCAGCTTGGTTAGCATTTCTAGACCACTGATAGTGCTGTCAACTGGTCTGCAACCTGCAAGGGGCCCCAAAATCTCCACTCGAGCAAACGTGGGCACTGCAGGACACTGATAGCTCCTATTTGAGTCAGCACTTCCCAGTGTGTCCTGCTTGTCCTCCCTTCCCATGAAACACACACTGAAATACGAGACCTGAACGTCTCCTTCCCTGATCTGAAGCAGTGGCAGAATACTGTCACTGACTTGCTCCTGTGACAAAATCTGCAGGGTGGCTGGCAGCCACAATGCTATTTGCCTTTCTGTTGTTGTCAGCAGTGTTAACTCTTAATGAGCACAATCAAGCCCCTTCTCTTCCAGTACACGTGTCCCCCTGTCTCAGTGGGGTGAGCCATGGTGCCTATAGCTATGAGCAGTCCTGGCTGTGCTCCAGCTGGTTTTCAGCTGCAGGTCAGCAGCAAAACCTTTAACAGGATGTTTTCTTTCAGCTTTAAGGTGTTTGCTGCACTTCTTTCGTCTTAAAGGTAGATTAAGAGCAGTAGTGCCTGTGGTTACTTTAAAGTGTCATTTATAGGTCAGTTGTGGGGTAGCTTCAGTAGCTTTGGTCACAGTCTGTCTTTCAGCAGCAATCTGATTTTGTAAGGTGGGATGGGATCACTTGAATATTTTTAAATGGCTGTTTACCATATCCTGTGGTCCAAGGTGTGTGTGTGTGTGCCTAAGAACTTTATTTCTAATAACCTTGTCAGTTCATCTGTGCATTCTTAACAGCTTGGCACAGTCTAACATGGCTTAAATCTGTCTACAGCTGGCCTGTTGTTCAGCTTTTCCTTATACCAGAGAATACAAGGGAATTATTTTCCTCTCTATGGCAATGCATGTCCTTAATTATCCAGGAATCATCTGAGAAATCTGAACTCAGAGAAACACAGTTTGATATCTATGTGCTTGAAACACCAGAGCTTCTGCAGAGACACTTGGCATTTATGGAAAATCCATGATGATCAATACATATTCTTCTATTTTATGATCAGGAGCCTGTGCAATGTGAAAGTTCCCTATCTGGTTCAGTCAGAGATGCTCTTTCTATTTTTTTAAATTTGGTTTTTTTTCTGGCCTTGCTGCTATTCAATTTTCTGTTTATTTTTCTCCCAACTGGACTCCTGTTCCCCTCTGCTGTTCCTGTGTTCATGCCCTCAGCTGGCCTCAAGCACTGACCTGCCTAAAAAATTGCATATTGTTTTTCTGGGTTCATTTTTCAGTTTTTGTTTGTTTGTTTGTTTGTTTTTGTTCTTTTTATTTTATTTTTTTTTTAGTTGACTCAGTCGTGATGGACTCATGAACAAAGTTAAAAGATGCAGCTCCAGAAGATGTTTCTTCATTTCCTAATTCTTGCAGGTTTTAAATTATTTTTTTCCCCTACTTTGGATTTTATGCCTGACAACAGAATTGAAACAAGCGAAGTGTTATAAATTTTGCTAAGCCCTCACAGCATTTTGAGAGTAGCTCAGGAATCATGAGACTGTTTTTAAGAGATTAGAGCTCTTTTTATTTTGTCTGGGTTTCTAAGAAGTCCTTTGGCTATATTTGGGTCACATTTTCAAGCTTTGTTCTGCAAGCGCGAAGGCTAAAACTTTATACATTATAATAAAATTGGAATTTAAGGGGGCATCACTTCAAACAACCAAATACTGCAAGACATATAATTTGAGAGGTGTCAGTTCTTCCAATCTTCTCCCAAAATGTGTTCTTACAGTGACCCCTTCACTACGTTGAAGGTTTTTGGGTTTATATTTATTCAAGCCACTGGTTTTTTATTTGTTTTCATCCGTTGCTTTTGAACACAGCACGTACGTGCAACCTGGGACAAGTGTAACTTTCATGAAGGATTGAGAATGAATATTTCCATACTTAGGGAGAACTGTTTCTTGCATTGACACTTCCCCTCCCTTCCCTGGGGCTATAGGATCTCTCCCAAATCCTCTCTGTGTGCAGCTGATCCAAATGCTATGTAATCCTTTTGATGCAGTTTGGTTCACTCTGAATCAGCAGAGCATTTTGTGTGCTTTTAACCTCCATACTGCAGCCACACCTGTAGGGGGGCTGCTAATCTGATTTTGATTCACAGTGGTGGCAACAAACAGGTCACTTACGGAGTTAATGTCAGCTGCTGCACTAATTACTGCAGGAAAGTGATCCCATCACACCGGATGGAAATGTCTAACTCCAGCCTACAAAGCACTTTCAGTGCACTAATTCTGTTAATGCTCCATTACTGCTTAGTTTCAGCTGTGTAGTCCATCTCCCACAGCAAGGTAGTAAATCCCCAGCCTGTTTCAGAGCTGGGAAAATGTACAGACTAAAACATCACTGACAACATTATTGGGCATTGTTTTCTGCTGGGCTTGTTCTGTTTCTTGAAGTTTATCTAGACAGATCTTCCTTGCTAACTCTTCTCTTTAGTAGCCTTAATTCTCCACATTGCCTTGAGGAGAGTTAGATGCCAAAAAATACCCTGGGGATGTGGATCTGATCTCTCTGCTCCTTAGATACTGAAATATGACATAAGAATATAAAGCTGTAAACCAGGTTTATATATATAAAAACCTGGTTTATAGATATATATATATATATATAAACCGACCTCCGCGAACATAGAAGTAAAGAATGCTTTGAAACCTCTAAGTATCCTTGGGCTTGAGATCTTGCAGCCTCCTCTTGGCATGAAAAGCTCCAAAGCAGTCTCAGTCCATGAGAAATAACCTGGGCACAATGTAACAGCAAATGTTATGATAATAACAGAGACAGAATTCTACACTGCCCTCCACCCCAAGGTCCCTACTAAAGACATAGCTATGTACAAAGTGTCTTATCTTCCTAGGTTTGGAAAGTTTTAATTTTCTTTTTTTTTTTAAATAAGTGAGGATCCTCATGCTGGCATCTCTAGAGACTCCTCAGGTTTCTTCCAGTCATCCTCACTGTCATTCCTCCTGAAGCCCACTTGTATGTCTTCTGTGAGATATACAAATTGCTTTGGAATTTGTTGTCAAGAAAAGTGCTTTTGAAGAGCGGAAGAAAATGTGTTGTGCTGGGAGCTGCTGGCTGGCTTGGTTTTGAAAGTAGATCTAAATGAGGTATGTTCACAGTGACAGATGCCTGAGCTGCCTCTAGGCATTCCCTGTTCACTTCTCAGCTGAACTGCAAAGACTCTGGAAAACTTTCTTGGAGGTTGTAAGTGAAAGGCAAAGTGAAAGCTGTTGAGCTGGACTGGGTGATGGTGGCTCCTGCAGGCACTACTTGTCTGACACTCCCTGCACGCCCCATCCCTGGGATCTCTGTTAGTCAAAATTCCCTTGCACTGAGTCTTATGGAGGAGTTCATGCCTCAAAAGTAACTCCAGGCTGCTTTTATATTTCTCTTCCTCTTGATTTAAATATAGGAGCTATATAAAAGTATTATCAGTTGTGATATCATGGCTTAACCATATTGCACATCCTGCCGTGAGCAGAACCTAATGCTCAGAGCTCACTAATTCTGTATATAGAAAGAAATATTTCTTCAGCCCTTTTTGAGTTTAGAAAACCCCTTATGGTTCTAAATAGAAGCTGAATATATAAAATTGCTGTCTGAGAGGAACTTCTTTGTGAACACTTAGGAACCAGTGAAGAGAATGGTTATAGATGAGGTTGCAATGCAGCCTTAATGACAGGATGTGCTGACAGTATACATTATCCTGCTGGGAAGTGGGTTTATTTGTGCAGACACAGTTAAAGCACCTCTATGTGAGAAGGTGAGTGAGTGTCAGAGTAAATACTGTGACTCGGTCTGAAGGTGTGACTGCATCTAGTTTTGCAGTTTTGCTTGAGTGTACATAGCACAAGGCCTTGGCTGTCTCCCGGAGCTCAGACTGCGATTAAGGCATGCTTGGAAAGCTGCATCTCTCTTTCTTACAGGGCACAACCTGTACCCTGACAGGTACCTCTGCCCCAGCCCAGCAGGTGACACACATTGAGAGAGCCTGAGGCAGGCACGGAGAGCGTGGCACGAAGCCCTGCTGCCGGACAGGGGCTCGTGCCTTTCTTTCCCACTGTTCCCCAAGGCTCCTTGGCCCTGCTCTGCTCTCCGGGCTGCTTTGGGCAGATGGCTGATTTCCATAGGGAGGGGCTGGGCTGTCGTGGCCACTGTCAGCCCACCCTGTAACCAGGCACAGCACAGCTGTAGCTAAGCGCATGAGAGCCGCATTCGTCTTCCCACTGACACCGGGTCTGACCTTTTCCTGAGGAAAACTGGTGGTGTCACTCGGAGCAGATGGTGAGCTGGAGCTTGCTAACACATCCGTGGTGCTGTTCTTAAAGAGTCCTGTCAGGCTGCTGGAGGGCTGGGGCTGTGGAACCAGGATATCGCCGTTTCTCCTCGTTCCAGAGGTGAGCTGCTGCTAAGGGCAGCGTGCTCCTGGTATGGGATGGAAACCGTGACTGTGACTCCACGCAAGGAATGGTCAGCGCTCCTTTGTGGCATCCTGAGCTAGGTGAAATATGGACTATCATCTTCCATATTTGTAGTAGTTTGAAAGCAAACCAGGGGGGGATCCCAAGTCAGAAATACAATTTAATAGGAAAATGAAAGCAAATGCAATAATACAAAACACTGACAGAGCCAGAATACAACCTGACAGCCTGTTGGTCAGGGTGTCAGTAGCAGTCTGATTAAATGGTGGCTGCAGTCCTCTTGAAGTGGTAGATGTGGTTCTGTTGAAGCAGTGATCCTGCAGAAGGATTTGATCTCCTCTGAAGATCCAGTGGTGGTTATGGAGCTCTTGTCCTCTGGGAATTCAGTGGCTAAGGCTGCCTATGGTGTTACAACTCTCAGATTACATCCAGGTAGGAATGCTTGGTTCCTCCCCCTGGGTGGAGCATCTCACAATGGGATGATGGAATTTTATAAGTCGTGCAGTGAGACTCGATGGGCCATTAACAGGACATGTCCCCCTGGAGAGAGGATGGGTCATGGAACAGATAAAGAACCCTGCCTCACCTGGTTTTAACAGCTGGCCCATTAACAGAAGATGTCCCCTGGAGTTATCAGGGATGAGTAGTGAAGGAGATAAGGAGCACTACCCCACCTGATTTTAACAGCTTAAGAAGATGGTAATAGAATACATACTTTTGGGTACATCTTGCATTGTAACCTAGGACAATAGCATTGGATGTGGCCAAATAACCCAGCAAAAGATGTTCAAAGCCCAGTGGTCATGAGGGGTCTGTTGGACACACTCAGTCAAGAGGCTGCAAGTAGGGATTGCCTGCTGACCATGGGACAGCTGCAAATGGAATTCTGACAAACCCACACTTGTCAGCACTGCAGCCATTCTCAGGAGCCTTTCAAATCCATTGCATTTTATTTAACTCGATATTTGGCAAATTCAGCCTGACTGGAGAATCAGTGTTGGTTCTTCTATTTCATCTCCCCGAGGTAGGAGGTGAAGATGTCTAAAGAGAAAATGGGCACCATTCTGTGATGAGCTGGGGAATCTGAGAGTCACAGCTGATGGGGTATGAACCACTGCTGTGAAAATTGCTATTAACCACTGTGTCAGCCATACCTGTCCAAGGACATTTCTGTGCACATCTGAGGTGGGTTCTGGCTGTATCAAGGCTAAAAGTGAGTGGTGGCAAGGGCTGATTTAGGCAGGTAATGGGACTTTGTCTGATCCAAGTGGAAGGGGATGGGAGAGACCATGGAAACAGACTGCCCAGAGAAGCTGATGATGCCCTATCTCTGGAAGTGTTCAAGGCCAGGTAGGATGGAGCTCTGGGTAACCTAGTGAAAGGTGTTCTTACCCATCACAGGGAGGTTGAAACGAGATGTTCTTTAAGGCTCCTCCCAGTCCAAACCATTCTATGATTCTGTGAAACTTTGAGCAACAGGAGTGAGTGAGGGGAGTATTTAGAAGAGGTGTGGGAGAAGGCAGAAACCATTGGGAAGTTTTCATCGGTGCAGTGTCTCACATTGCTGGGATAACTAAGCCAGGTGAGAGAAAACAATCTGTGTACTCAACATCCCTAGGCATTTTGAATTACCAGGGCCAACATGGACTTAGATTTAGGGTATTTGTACTTCTGCTAGTGCTCTCTGAGCCTGCACTTATTTCCCAGTTGTGTGATCTGGTTTGTGTGTTGTTTGCACCTGACATACAGTTTGTGATGTGTCAAGCCTCTTTCAGACAGCTCAGATGCTTTGGATTATCACTCCTACCAACAATCTCACATGCTCCAATTTTTCCTGGTAATCTGACAGATTCCTGGAAGTCTTGGCTTCCAAAACAGGAGTGCCTCTTCATTTTGTGTGTGGGGAGCCTGGCATGCTGGGGCTGCACATGAGATGGGCAATGCCTTTTAGATGCAGGAGGTTTTCTACGCACGTGCAGTGGGTGCTGCTTTTTTGTGTGCAGATTTTAAGAGTTGTGCCATAGGTGGGTGTTGAAGAGACCCCATTTCAACTTCAGAGAATACTTTGGGACTGAACTCTGTCTGAGGGAAGTGCTGACAGACAGGCTTGTCACCAGCAAGTGTCCTGACAGGGACAGTGTTGGCAAGGACAGGTATTCCTCCCAGCAAGCCATGTGAGAGGCTGAGGAGGAGCCAACAAAAAGCATGAGGTAGTTGTTATTCCTGTCAGCTGGTTTATTTCTCAGTGTAGTAACCCCGTGTTTGCCTGTGATATCTACACAGCACCTCGGTGTGTTTCATTGTGGCAACCTAAAGCGACACAGGGATGTGCCCCTTTTTCCCTTCCCCTGGGCATAAAGGGAAATCACAGCTGGCAAACAGGAAGGCGATGGCACAAAGGGACTGGGACTCAATGCATGGGTGCAAGAAGTCTGTTTATTGACTGATCAGTCTCATCTTATATACCTTAAGGCATGAGCTTATCTATATTTTTTCAACTTTACCTATGCACATACTAGAGAGGCCCAGCATAGCCTAACACAGCCTGATACAAATATGTAAGGTATTGCAAGCTAAGCATTCTTTCTAAAATCCCACTTTATCTTGCCAAAACTGGGCCCAAGGCTTGCATCCCAGCAGCGTTAGCGTATCCACTTCTGTCATGAGTTCTGCAGTGCTGCCAGCTTGGCTCTCTAGCTGTATGGCTACAGTCCCAGTTGCCTAAGAGGTATTCCTGCCCTTCAGTGGCTTCCTGGGGCTGGCCCAGGTCAAATGTACACGTGGCTGTAAAAATATGAATGAAAAAAGTGTAACAGCACATGGTGACAGTAACTGAAATGCTGAATTTTCTCTGTGAAGAGTCGGATAAAGGATGACTGACTGGTTTGGGTGCAGTAGCAGCTGGCTGCAGCAGTGGGAATGGGATTGCAATGGGGTTAGTTCACACATCCCCAGAGACCTGGGTAGATCCCCCCAGTGGATGGCATGAGCATCCATGATATTTTATTCTCTTTGGAGTCTCTGAGCATCACTCTCATAATGAAAGCACCTTCCTCACACATTGGTGGTGCTTCTGCTTCCCTCTTCAGTGAGGACTGGTTTGGGGCCCCCAAGAAACAGCAAGGTGTGCCAGGGACTTCTCCTGTGCCCGAGTTCACACATCCCCAACCCCACACCCAAACTGCCCTGTTTCCTTCACTGTGTCCATCTGCCCCGTGTTTGCTGCTCTCTTCTTTGTCTGGTGCCCCTTGGCTCCTCCACAGTGGTGTGATGTCTGGCCCTTAAAACACTGAGCACTAAAAACATGCTGGAAGACTTAAAACACAGCACTGGAGCACCATGCTCAGCAGACTACCTGCTCATGCCTGTTTTGTTCTTTGTCACCAGTTCTGCTGTGTGCCTTTAGGAAAGAGCTGTTTGTGTCCTCAGTGTTAACTGTGGCTGTTAAACACCGTCCTTACATCACTCAATTAGCTTGACAAATTCTTGTCCTTGAGATGAGCTGGCCGTAGCAGGGTGTGCCAGATCTCAAACCCACCAGCAGCAGGCACGGCTGGGAGCTGCTGCTGCTCCAGGTGACACAGGCACTCGACTCTACTCAGAAACCATCATTTCTGTTATCAAATATAAGGTATCCGTGCTGCCTGTTAGGTTTCATCTGATCACAAGGCAGGCTTTTATTAATCCCTTATCAATGTAGTGCTTTTGATTGAAAACTGTCTCTCTCTTTCTGTCTCCTCCCCCCTTTTCCTTGCTGGACATAAAAGACAATGGAAGGGATAGGGCCAAACTGCTCTTCTGCAGACAAGAAGCCAATTGTCTAAAAACAACACGTCATTCAAGACCACGGGAGACTGAGGACAGTGGCAGGAGCATGAATGTACAAAAGTGCCTACTGTTAGGGCCACAGATTTAAGTGTTTAAATTCAAATCACATTTCCATTTGAGGTTCGAATTTATAGCAAGAACGTACACACAAGGGTTTCAGTGTTCTAAATAAATCTCATCTGACTTGTCAGGGTATTCCTCATGGCAGCACATCAGAGCCGAGTGCAAGGGAGACTCGCTTTCCTCTCTCTATGAAGCAAAAATATTGAAGTAGGTTATTTTGGTTTGGTTTGGGTTTTTGTGCTCTGTGTTAGTAAATAAGGCAGGCTGTCATATCTAGGCTCTGGTTTTCTGATTATGAGGTTAGACCTTGGCTTGAAATTCTATTGTTCTTGGACCTTTGCCTTGAGCTGGATGGCTCATATGTGGGGAGAAAGAGGAGGAACCAAGCTAAAAATAAAGAGGAACAAAACTCCGCTTTTTGCCATGGAGCAGATAATGTTTTCCTAGATGTCTCAGCAGCCCTGTCCTTGCAGGCAGTGTGGACTGGCACAGTTTGCATTCATCACATGTGAGGTGTGATTATCTGTATCCCATATCACCTTCCTCCTATTTTGCTCTATCTAATGTTTTGCTCACACTGGTCACAGCAACAGTGAGAGGAATGGGCTCCACTTTCCATTACACATCAAGCACAGAGCATTTGCACTGCAGATGTAAGAGGCAGGTCAAGTTCCTTCACTCCTGTGTGTCTCTCATCGTGACTCTGTGATGTCTGCTCCTGCCATGGCCCTGAGCTGATGGAAGAGGCTGAGAGCCACAGGGACTGCAGCAAAAATACCTGTGTGTGCACAGAACCTGGTCCAAAAGCACTCTCTGTCTCCCTTTGTGGAGAATCACTGAAGGCAGGGATGGAGGGACTCCTGCACCAAGGGCCACAGCACAGTCTGTGACAGGACTGGTACATGCAGGAGCTGAGCAGATGTTAGGCTGCTTATGGGAGCAATGAGAATATCCCCAAATTACATCAGATGAGCTGCAAACTAAACATGAGGAAACTGCCATTAGTCAGGATTTAGAAGAAAGCTTCTGTTGGATGGGACATTCCCTCCTTGCCCATTTTCAGGCTTTGAGTACACAACCCTAAACCCTCAGCTACAAAACCCTGTTGGGCTGGGCACTTGGCTGAAAGCACAGGATTGACTCAGTGCACAAATTGCCTTGTTCAGTATAGATGCCAGAGAGGCAGGTAAAATATTCAGATGTTCAAATATTTTCCACGAAAATCTCCCAGCTGAGGCTACCTTTGACCAGTATACCAACATCCACCATCACACAGATAAACAGTGACCAAGGAAAGATCACAGAGGCCACATCCTCTGCCTGCCCAGCCATGCTCCTCTTGCACTGAGAAAACATTCCTGCAACCTTACAAGTTCAAGGAAATGGATTAAGGGTTTCTATCAGCAATGTGGTTTTAGTCAGATTGTTGTGAATAGTATATGCACAGTATCACAAGGTGCTCAGTTTCTGAAATATTGGTACAAGCAGAATGTCATTTAAAGTTTGGGTTTCTGTCTCAGTACTGAGGCACGGTGCATTTTTAGACATTTTAGAAACCAATCCATAATGATATTTCTCTGTGTGAGTAAAACACAGAGCACTGGTTATATCTCTGGTGTCCTCTCCCAACACTTACTGCCTGTGCTCAGTGGGTCAGTTTCTGTCTCCTGAGGATCAAACCAGGGTATATGGAAAATTCCCAGGTCTGGATTCAAGCTTGGTTATATTATTAGCACACTCTGTTTCTTCTTTTAGGGCAGCTAATTGAAAAGCTGCAGCAGACCTGTCTTTTTCTGAATCCTCAAAACCACGGAGGTCCCTTTTCCTTTGCAGCAGTAAATGAGAACATGTAGTCAGATTGCCTCTGGGAGTGGTGAGTTATTAAAAATCAGGCACTTGAGTACTGGTTTCGTGAGCTGGAGTGATGGTAAAGGGCAGACAGGCAAGTCCCTTGTGCAGAAACCTCAGGCTGGGCATGACCTGTTGCCAGATGCAGCTGTGTGGTGCTTCAAGTGTCCTCTTCATGACTAGGAAAAGGGCCTGTGCACCCAAAGGGTAATTTTCTTCCTGTGCAGGCAGTTGCTTTAGTAAAGGATGTAATCTCTTCTTACAAACTTTGTCTCATTTAGTGGGGAAAATGCAAGACTAATTTTAGTGTTGTGTGGGTCATGAAGTGCAGGAATTGTCCATCTGCATCCCAGTCCTGTGTCTGTGCCTTAGCTCTCTAGGAAATGGGTGGTGAAAAAAAAGACACTGAAGCACTCTCTACCATCACTTTTTTCAACAATTAAGGCATTCTCTCATTCTCTCTTTCTCTTCCTACTACATTTGGTGCCTCACACATTACTAAACCTTAAATCACTTCCTCCCCTTAGCTACTGTGCATTTCACCCATGCTGGTTGCAGTAGAGTGGGGTGGCTGAGTGGAGTTCCCATGTCAGCTCCATCCCTGCAGCCACTGGAAATTCAGGTTGTGTAGACAGTGTCATCATAGAACTATGGAATGTCCTGAGTTGGAAGGGACCCACAAGGACCATGGAGTCCAATTCCCAGCCCTGCACAGGACAGCCCCAAGAGTCACTCCATGTGCCTGAGAGCATTGTCCAAAGGCTTCTTGAGCTCTGTCAGGCTCGGTGCTGTGATCACTGCCCTGGGGAGCCTGTTCCAGTGCCCAACCACCCTCTGGGTGAAAAACATTCTCCTGATATCCAACCTAAACCTCCCCTGGCACAGCTTCAGACCATTACATCAGGTGCTGTCACTGGTCACCAGAGAGAAGAGATCAGTGCCTGCCCCTCTGCTTCTCCTCACAAGGAAGTTGTGTTTGCACATGGCCTGGGACAACTCTCCAGAGACTCATCTGGATGCAGGACGAGGATGTGGCTTTTGTCCAAGCCTTGCTCCCCACTGCAGTCGGGTTGAAGTGACTCACAAGACAGCTGGGTTTTGGTTAGTCCTCACCTTGTGTTTTGGGGATTTTGTTAAAAAAAAAAAGAAAACAGCAGCAAGACAGCCTGTCAGTGCCATCTGTGCTGAAGGCTTGCCACCCCTCACTGGCTGGGATCTGCACTACAACCTGCAGCTGGCAAAGCTTGTGAGCTCCAGCTTCAGTATTCAGGGGAGCAAATTACTATTGGAGGGAAAAATCCTGTACCAAAGCCACTTCAAAACCAAAACAGGAAGCAGAGTGTCACCTGGAAGCACATCCTGAGCCTGAGTGGGCTGGACATGAAACATCCAAGGTGAATGGATGGTAGTTGGCAACACTGCCTTTTTTGTGCCAGCTGAAGGTCTTGCCTTGTCTCCTAAGAATGCAAGTACAGATCCCTCCAGCTCAAAGTTTCCAAGATGTGACTCTTGAAAAATAAAGGCAGCAGGCTTTGTTCCTTCCGTGAAGTAGCTTGGTGTCTTCATGGCACCTCTGGAGTTACAGCACGGGTGAAGTTGGCTCTTTTGTTGAAATTCTTCACCTTGCCATTAAGATTGTTATAAATCTCAGTGCTAAATTAAGTGTTGTGCTACTCTTATTCTGATTCTGTCTCCTCCAATGGCTGTTAATTAACAAAAAATTGTTATAATTCTCCTTGCTCACCATTCTCACATGGAATCAAATCCAGCTCTTTCCTCTGGTTACATTACTGAGCACCACTACAGGAGGTGGTTAAGGGTTTTTTAACTGGCAGCTACAGAAGTATCTCTTTAATTGCACAGAATGTGTAATGGATATTGAGAATGTTTTCAACCAGTTGTTTGCCCTGTTTGATTTGTGTGGCACCACTAATGTAATATCATCTTTACAAATTACGTTAATTATGATTTCCCCTGTGTTATGGAAACAGAAAGGAGAGCTTTTTCAAAATGTAACAACCACACTTTCTCATGTCCCATACTTTGCAATATTCAAACCAATTATCACATCAGTAAAAATGTGAAAAACTGTTTCACTGTTGCAGTCATTATTGAGAAAACATGGCTATAGTTGTCGAAAATGTGCTATCGACATCTACATACATCTTAGTGAGTGCCAGAAGATTTTACTTAAAAGACTCTTATTTTTTTCAAGCAACTACAGTGTTACAAATAACCACAGTAGTGATAAACAAGTGCACTTGCTTCTGTGGTTGTGGCTCAAATTGTGCTTTCAAGATGAAGGTCTGAATGTTATCAGATTGATACAGATTTTGAATCTGTATGGTCATAACTGTGAGTAAGGTTTGCCTTTGCAGCTGGGAGAACATATTTAAAGCTGGGAATAAATTAATATGAATAGGAAGATGTGTGAGGATCTGTTTAATACTGCCAGGAGCAGAAATACCAGGTTTTTTTCAGTTAATACAAACAGAATATTTGCATCCACATCATAAGATATGAACCCAGGAGTGGCTGAAGGCTGCTGTATAGATGTTATCATCGGTAGGATTTTGTCAGCACAGACTGCAGTAGAGACAGCACCTGTAGTGGTAAAACTTACCTTCTTCCTAGAGAGATAAAAATCCCCCAATCAATGTGATTAATACACTAAAAAGATTCTACTGCCTCTGTCAGTTCTGCATGTGCTGGTGTCTATTTTGCCACTGTTGCTTCATCAGTGGGAGAGCATTTTTCTTATTCTTGTGGCTCCACATTTGGTTTCGAAGTGTGGCTTTGACCATGGATGGAAGCCTTCACCTGAACAGCCTGGAGGTGGCTGTGTGGAGGGGCTGTATGGTCACATCACTGGGAGGAAAATATCCCTGCCCTGAGTCTGCAACATTATTTCAGATGCAATAAAGCATTAAGCCTTGTTTTAGTTATAAAACTTAATGAAACACTGCTACAGAGGTGTTTCAGGAGCCCTGATGGCTTCCCTTGCTCTTCATAAAGTTGCTAAACAACCTTCTGCAGTGTTTTGGTTTAGTTCTCATGGGAAAAGTTTACCCTTTTGTTTCTTTGTAGCTCACTAAAAGCTGACAGCCGGCACAACATTGCACAAGACATGGGGAAAGGGGAAAGAGAGCAGGAAAAAGAAGAAACATAACGGAGGATGTACCCACCAAGGTAACCAGAAAACAGCAAAAGTAAGTAGCAAAACCATGGGACTTGCATCAGCCTGATATAAATAAAATGCAGCTAATTTACACCGATGACTTAATTGCATTTCTGCAGAGTCCAGCTGCGAAGTTGCCATTTGCCATCACGTTCAGCACCTTGGATTTGTACATGTGGCAGGCCCTGGGGAGAGAGACTGGGATAAGGCGCAGCAAGGTCAGCCTTGTTTCTCTCGGTGAGCTGCCAGCCCGTGGTTGCCCATCACTCTCTCGGTGCTGCTGCTGCTGCTGCTGCTGCTGCTGCTGCTGCTGCTGCTGCTGCTGCTGGCGGGGCTGTGCTGGCTCAGGGCTGCTGTGGCTGAGGGCAGGCCCCGTGCACATCGACAGTGCTGATGTCACTCCTGGTTTGTCACACGCAAGTGACTCTGCCCTGCCCGCCCCTGCATCGAAACAGTCTCTCTGACGGACATCCCTGGGCTCTTTTTCAGACCCCTTCATCCATGGAAGGAGTCAGCAAAGGAAGCTGGGAGACAGATGTGCAGCTGGTGCAAACACAGATCCTCCCAATGAGCTGAGCCAGCTCCACCAGCAGAAGAAATTTCCCTTTTCTCCCAGGTCAAAAATGGTGACCCGCAGCTTGGCTCACCCCTACCCAGCCTGGGTGCTGACATTTGCTCCCAGGGACATGTTTCCTGTATTTTCAGATGGTGAAGGCTAAAGGAGGGGCTGAGGGCACAGAGCTGGAGCACCAAAGACAGAGTTTTTGATTAAGCACCTTGGTGGCTGCTGGGTTTCTTCCTGGGTGGCTCAGTTTGGCAGAGTGTGAGGCACTGACCGGGTGTCCTGCATGGCAAGGATGCATTGTATCAGCCAGCAAAAGCCTGGATATGTGTAATCCTTTACAGCTCATCCACCCTCTTCTTAGCAGACACTTTACTTTTATATTATAGGGGGTGATAAATAAATAAATAAATAAATACTTTCATACAATCAGCAACAACAGAGCTTTAGGGACTTTGGGAAAATCTGAAAATCAGGTTGCAAAAACAAACAAAAGGACATCTCCAGTGGTTAAAACTCAGGGTTGCACTTTGAACTTTCACCACATTTTTTAAACAAAGTCATCAGCTGTGATTGCATCCAGTTCGAGATCATTGCCATAATTGATTTTAATTAAAGTGTACTTAACTTAAAGCTTGTCAAGGCTTTTTCATGTCCTTGTATAGCACCAGTATTCACGTGTGATAGGACACCACTCACATGCAATTTTGCAGTTCGATGTTGACTCACTCAGCACCTGTCAGCTTAGCCATGCTTTGAAAATTCAAAATATGTTCCTGCAAGCAGGTTGCACTGAATGCCAATACAATGATCACATAAACAGAGGGATCTACTGTCATGCCTAAATGCAATTTTGTAAATACCACATCACACGTGTCCCCGCATGTGCCAATAGGTTTTCATGGCATACAGGGGATTGATTTTGCTGTGCCCTCATCAATCTATTCCATGTGATGATCTCGGTTTGAGGTGATGATGTGCTGTGGACAGGGATTTGATCCAAGCCTCCAAAGTCTCTGCAACTCTGGCTGTTTGACTGACAAATTCATCTCCTGCTCCCCCAAAATGGAGCCAGCCCCAGCTGCTGTGTCGTTCACTTTTGGGAAGCTGTGAAAAACAATGAGGGCAGCTACAACTGACTTGAGAGCCAGAAACCTTTGGTATGGATATAAAAGTGTTCCTGGCAGAGCAGCAGAGGCCATCTTAATACCTAATTGACTTTATTCTTACTATACATTCCTTTGGAAATGGTCTGCAGGGTTGAAGCAAGTGATATTATTCCCTTCAGACCTCATATAAAGAGATTTTGACACAGAAATCAGAAAACCAGCAAGTATAGAAAGGTGTGATAGTATTCATTAGTTTATGAAAATATCATTTGGATTTAGTAGAAAATTAAACAGAAGTATTTCTTTCATGTATTTAAAACAAATGTATGGAGAATGTAAATTATTTACCATACAACTCTCTATATAAGCTGGTCCCTGTATTTAGGTAAGGCTGGAAATATAATTAATTGAAAAAATGTTGATTGAAAATTGCTTGTCTTCCTGAAATTTACTGCTCTCTTGGATTAGTATTCCTCACCGTAAGTGCTTGTCAAGCACATGGCCAATAAATAATGTGGGTGGTGTAAACACAGCTATGTGATCAGGAAGTTAAAAAAGCTCTCCTAATGCCTTTTGGGGGGTCTTCCTGTTTCCCAGATGAAGAGTTTTCCTGCCCAGAACACTCTCAGATATCTGTAGGAGCCCGTGTTGGCTCAGCCAACAGTTCACCTCTGTTCTGCAGATTTTAGCCACAGGAATTGTTTCCAGTTCCGCTTCCCTGTTGCCTCCTGCTCTCAAAGGGGAGCGGGTGCCATCGGGAATACCCGGCGTTACTATTGTTGTTGCTAAACCAAATGAGAATAAAGTTGAAAAAGCTCCTGAATGGCCTCCTGGAAGCCAGTGTTTAACTCCTGGTGCTGGCATGAAAAACACAGGTTTTTCTATACCCTGGGAAGCATCCAACACTGGTCTGCATCAGAATTGCTGAACAGACTGGGCTTTGAGATCCAGCCAGGAGATTAATTCTTACTTTCCTGTCACAGCCTACTTCCTCTTGAAGGTGAAAAAAGAGCCAAAACCCCCTAAGCAGTGTGTCTGGCCTTTGCTGTTGGCTGCCAGGGCCCTGAGTGCCATTGGCCCTGAGAGCCAGCCATTGCCTGGCTCTTGGGATCCCCCTGCACCCCATTCTCACTCCTGGATGCTCCTCACGTGCCTGCTGGATGCCCCTATCTGGTCATGGACCCAATGCTGGGTCATCTCACCCTCCACCAAGCTGCTCCCTGGCATGGCCACCTGCCCCCATCTCTTGGGCAATCCATCCACCCATCCCAGCTGCCCTCTGCTAAAGGGCAGAAGTTTGTTCTGGATCAGAGTACTTTGTTGTCATTATGCCTGGGGAGCTGGCCAGCCTTCGTCACACAGAGCTGGCCTTTATGAAGAGTGATGTTGGAATTCCTCACAGGGAATGGGGTGGCTTCTCCTTGACTGCTACCAGATTACAGGGAGGTAAACAAGTAAAGCAGGGTCAGGACAAAAGCAGAGGTGGACCTTAGGAAGTCTTTTCCAAAGGGTGGTGTTTGGATGGTGTTTCATGAGTTCAAAGGGAAGATGGCTACGGGCTTGGAGGAGAGGCCCTTTGACTGCTGAAAGACAAAGTGCAGCAGGCTCTGGAAGCCACGGAGCTGAACATAAGGAGGGGTTGGGAGAATATTAGGGACAGAAGGACCATGTTACACTTGTGCTGCTCCTGCCCTCCCCTTGCTGCCCACCTCTGGCCAAGGCTGGGAACAGGATGATGGGCCAGATTGCCTGGAGTGACCGTGGTCACTTTGTCACCTCATCGGTGGCTTTCAGGAGCAAAACGCAGCCTCTGAATGATGGTCCACAGAAATCACCCCTTGCTGAGGTCCTGCCTCTGCAGAGGTCAAATTGTTGCATTTCCATAATTAATGATTTAGTCCTCAGAGCAGCAGGGTTTGGGGCAACACTGCTGCCTTCTTGTGTGGATACTTGGCAACATGAAGTGCTCTTCTGGTGATTGATTTGGATGGATTGCCCTATTGGTGGCTCAATCCTGGGCTATAGGAACAGAGAATAACAGCAAAAATAAGTTTTACCATTATTTGACTGACTTTTTTTCTTAAAATTTAAGTAAATTCATCATCTTAATTAATTAGATGTGAACTTTCAAAGTTAACAGAGCAAAACTGCTTATTGCTGGTGGGTGTAGTTACAGATCTGTGACTAAAGTTCTACATGAAAGCCTAGCCCTACATTACTTGTAATTTTCCTTATATGCAATGTTTCTCTACATTAGAAGTTATGCAGTATAAACTTGGTTTGCCTAACTTGCCTTTCATGAGTTCCTGTAAAAATCAAATGAGTAAGGAGTCAAGTAAGGAGTAGAAGTTTCCATACTTGATCCTGATCCACTGAAGCTCCAAAATCCAAGTTGCAGTAAAGAGAAAGACAACAGCATGGTTTCATACCACCTCAGTCATGCCAGTGGAATAATTAATTTGGTCCTCTTGATGATCTTGTTACATGTTTCCAAGTCAAAACTGATTTGAGCAGGACATCAATTCGAAGAGAATTAAATGCATTTTTTGTTCATTGTGATAATTATAGAAACTTGTTTTTCTCTCACTCTCCTGAGTTTGTCTGATGTTTTTCTCTCAGACAATGGGGTCAGGGCTGGAACGGATGTCAAACAATGGAACATGAAAGGTTAATGATGATTTGCATTTTATTTTGTTTCTCATCATCTTTCTCATCAGGCTCCCGTCTCCCCACTGACTCTCTCAGGATGAGTGTGTGCTTTCCACGTGGGTTGGAGGCTTTCCTCCACCCCCAGGCTTTGGCCAAGGCACCTGCAATGTCTGGAGGCCTCGGGCTCTCTCTCGAAAGGCAAAAAATGCAATTTTGTTAAGAGAACACTCTCTATGTGTGGATTACACAGAAACAGATGGATCTTCAGCTATGGCAGAGGCTATCCCCACACAGATGCCAGAATGTTTGAGTCCACTGGACAGCTGTAATCAGATCCAGGCAGTAATCCCTGCCAGCTGTTGCACAGATGTGCACGTCAGAAGCATTTATAGTTCAGGAAACTTAACAGGCACCATCTAAGAAAGTCCTCCTCTCTTTGCCCACAGCACAACCCCTCCAGTGGGCTGTAGTATCAAAGTCTGTTGATTTCTGAATAACTCTCGAAATCATATGATTCTAAAAGATTTCTGGTGATAGAGTGTAATGGCCTATGGAAGTGAATAGCTGATGCACCCCTCAGAGCCTGATTTTGGTCTAAGTTACACTGTCCAAGCTATGCTGCTGTAAATCAGGAGTGGCTTCCAGAAGAGAGACACAACAGAGAAATGAGGCAGGAAACAATGCTCTGAACAGGCAGAGCTTGGAGGTTTGCCAGCAGGATTGCCAGGAAGTGCAGGTGCTCTGCAGAGTGGGGTCACAGTGGCAGCTGCTTCTCTGCAGATGAGTTACAATGGGTTTTATAGCAACTGCTCCAGTCCCAAGGGAGAAAGTCCTCTAAAAGGTTCTGCAGTAGCCATCCCAGGACCACAGGCTTAGGCTGACTGGGAGAAAAGGTGCTGGAGCCTGAACTCTGGTCCCATCTGCCTCCTTGGAAGGGCCCTCATGTTGCATTGGCAGAGGTAGTCCCTATCAAATATGGGAAATAGATGTGCAGAAGGTGCTTTTGACTTTGTGCACCCAACTGGAGATGTTCTCACAGACTCCAGAAAGGAAAGAAATTGCTCTGAGGCAGATTCTGTCATCCTAAACCAAGCAAGATGCTCAGGAAAATCTCAGAAAATTTAATCACATGAGGTTTACTGTGCTTGAGCCCAGCCATTTGTCACTACTCTTCTTCACCTTGTTGAAACCACAGATATTCTAACCTGAACATAGCTCATTCTTTTGCTGAACTCTCATGCAAACCTATAACTAAACGGATTTATTCTGAATATTTAGTATAATCTTACAGTTCAGTTATAGATATATACAATAAAATTATGTGTATACAAAAATACGTATAATATGTAAATATGTATAATATGTAAAATATTTTTAATATGTATATTCACACATATACATATTAAAAATACATATATATATATATATATAAAATACATATACACACACACATATATACAATAATCTCAGCTTCAAAAGACAAAGGAAATGTAGAGGTGGGATACAATCAGTAACTCATAGTGTTTCTGAAAGCCTTTTATGAGGGTAACCCTGAATAAGTTAAACAGTCCAGTTCAGGAACAGCAGCTTGGATATTTTCAGGGGCATATGGAGAAAATTCCTTGCAATGATGACAGAGCTGTAAACTGCTGCTGAGTGGTAACCAATGCTACATGCAAATGTGGAGATTGCTTGTTAAGTGTAATGTTCAGTGATAAGTGTTTTGATTACAGTCGTTTTAGGGAAATCTGATATATGGCAGCAGCGAGATCAAAGGAATATTAATTCCACCTTGGATCATCTCAAGCCTTGGGACTGGCAGAAGACAGAGAAAACTTTTCTCTCCTGGATAGCTTTTAGACAGCTCTGAATTATTTAGGTTTTTACAGGTGAAAGAAAGATCAGGACATCAAAGCTGTTATAGTCTGTCAAAGGCAGAGTGCAGAACCACCCCACCAGCAGCTGCAGGTATAAAAGACACTACACCAGCTCTCCAAAACTCATCAGGCATCTTCATAGGCCAAAACCTCATCTTGCACTGGAAAAAGAAAAGGAAATGCTGGTCATAAACACACAACTTTTTCCCACGGATATGGAAGCAGTATTTGTTGTGAAACTATTTTTTCTGAAGACACTGGAGATAAGACGTGGACAACTGCCTTCTGGTGAGGGGCTCCATAGCTCAGAGACCAAGCTCACTGGGATGTCGTGTTGGTCCTTCCTACTCAGCACCAGCTCTGCAAAGTGGCCTCTTAAAACTGGCTTTTCTTTCAGATTATGCCCTGGAGGACAGTGTATATTGTCTCCTGATGCCTTGCATTTTGACTTGCACATTTTTCAAATTCTGCAGTGCTTAGTATGTAACTCTGAAGTGTCCTTTCACCTGTGAGCTGCTGTTCTCTCATGTTAAGAGAGACATAACAAAGCCTCTCCAAGCCTGCTCTCCAAGGACACCCAGACTGTCCTAGGCCCAAAATGTGTAAACCAACATCTTGAGAGGGGGGGGTTAAACTGCAGAAATTACATCATTAGCTAAAGTTTTAATTGGTGAATTTATGCTGATGTGCAAATGGACCAAAACCTATAAAGGTGTGAAGAACTCAGGACTCAGGGTCCATCTTGGGGTCCATTTTGAGAGCAGCCTCTGGCTCCACAGGGTGTGCCTTTGAAGGCCTTCAAATAAATATCCACTTTTATTCCTTTACTCCTGTCTAGTCTCTGTCTCTAGGGAGCCACTTCAGGCATCACTTCAACCCTGTCGCCTCTCTCACTTTGGATTTGGGCTTAGGAGCCCCTCATCAGGGACATCGAAGTTATCAGATGCATTTGCATCTCAGCTCTGATTTTTTTATTTGTCTTTGATCTCTGATTCAATCCTCTTCTTTTTTTCCCCTGACAGATTCATACAAGGGCAAAGCACTGCATTTTTTAAAATGAACAAATGAAAAGTAAGTAACAGGATGTGGGGAATATATACTGCTAATTCCTGACATTTTAATGAACTCTGTAGTCTCATTCCTGCACGGAACATCTCTGGTCAAAGTAGCCCCCTTAGGGCAATGACAGGCTCATAAATGAATCTCAAATAGCATTTTTGTGGATTTTCTCCATTGCATATTCAACACAGACTGTGCTTGATGAACAAAACAAAGAGTTTAAGGACTATCTTTAACTGGTCACCGAAATTTTGTTTGTTGTAAAAGAGAGCCAACAACAATAACCTGGGGAGGGAGAGGCAGGATGACTGTTCCTTGGTTCCTGACTAAAACCAGCCTCAGATGGGCATCAGGACATTTTCTAGAAGTACATGTGCTGTCACATGGTTTTGCACAGAACTGCTTTTTGTCCTTCCAACATTCAGCCCATCCTCTATTTTACCTGCTTTTTAGCAGTTTTTAAATTCCCATTCACAAGTTGAGACACCCCGGGGAGCTTCCATCATCTGCTTGCAGCTGGATGCCATGGTGATATGAGTCTGAGGGGTGCTGTGCTGCACGTTCCTGTGCTGAGAGGGACCTGCCAGCCCTGCCTGGGCTGTGGCAGCTGCCAAAGCCACCCAGCTGAAGGGCTGGAGATGCCACTTGAGCACCTCAAGTGCCATTCTCCAGCAGGATGTGTCAGCCTGTGTAGAGGCCTACACCCCTAGTCATTATTGGCACAACCACCTCAGATACCTGGCAGATCCAAGTACACAGGCTTAATGCTGGCAAGCCACCTGTTGGCACTTTGATAGTGAAGTGGATTAAAACCTTAATAATCCATGAGTGATGGGTATTGTGAATGTGCCTAAAAGGACTGGCTTGCAGAGAAAAGGCCTCCTACCCTCAACCAGGACCACTGGTGGCACACAGTTTGCTGGCTGCAGTAAGTACATCAGTATATCAACCAAACAAAATGCTGCATGATCATTATGCTGCCCTTAATCAACTGGAAGGCACCTTCCTGAATGCCACAGAGAAATGCACCAGCTGCTGTTGAATAGGTTTTTTTTGCCTCCAAATAAGACTATAACCAACAGGACATCTGAGTCCAGATTGTTTTCCAACACCTCATCCATCTCCTGCTCTGACTCCTGAGATTACACACAGCATCAGTGCACTGAAGAGGACAAATTTTATTCCATAGCCAGGAGTTTTAACTCAGTTGATCCTTCTGCCCAGTGCATCCTGCCCAGGCTGTGAAAGAATGAAATAGTATTTTTGTCTACAGAATAAAGAAGCCATTTCAATCACCCTTCTCTCCCTTGCCTTTTATACTCTGAGTGATGGCAATGTCACAGGTCAATATCTTTATCTACTTGGTATGCCTTCATTCCATTTCCCCAAGTCAGCCCCTCAGAAACAGCCAGCAGGAGCCATGTCAGCCCCCAGCATGTGGGTTTAAGGCTTTTGGTGTTCATCCCCTGAAAAAGAAAGCTTAATGAGAATGGGGTTTTGACTGTCAGAGATCATGCAGCAACCAGACACAAGGTCCTTGACCATTACCTTTCTAACATTTCCAGACGGAACCTGTCTGAAATCGCTGACTGGAACAGGCTGTGACTTTTCACTTGATGATGGAATATCATCCATGTGAGAGTGAATTTCTTAGCTTGCTTGAAAAATTCATTGGGAATTGAGTTGTACCAAACCAGCCATTGCTATTTGCCTCATACAAGGGCCACATGTCACAAATTTCTCTTTTATGGAGAGATTATCAACCAACTTCAGGAATGCAGGGAGATTCAGACAAAGGGTAAATTCCCTGATGAACCAGGCTGCAAACCCACAATTTTTAATGTACCTGGAGTCTGAAACCATGTTGGCACTAAACAGGAAGGATCAGAACTCCACACTACTCTTCTTACGAGCTCTTATCATATGATGAAGTCACTGGAACTGGTAGCTTGTACTGCCCGAGTCAACACTTTGATACCAGTGATGGCACAACTCTGTAGCAATCTCCTGACATAAAAGCTTTGGTTGTGGATTAAGCCCAGCTGGACATTAAGCCACTCTCACACAGCTGCTCTCTCAACCCCCTTCTCTCCTCCCTCCCCACCTTGGTGGAATGGGGAGGAGAATCAAAGTAAACCTTGTAGGTTAGAGAGATAGACAACTGTTCAATAGAGAGATAGAGACAGTTTAATAATGGAAAATAAAGTAAAAATCAGAGTTATGGCAAATAATAATGATAATTAAAAGGGAAAAAACAAGTGATGTGCAACACAATTGTTCCCCACCTGCTGAGAGATGCCAGACCCCTACCTTACTGAACCCAGATCATCTCCTATTCCAGGTAAGACCCCCCAGTTTATATACTGTGAATAATGTTCTTTAGTGTGGAATATACCTCTGGTCAGTTCAGGCCACCTGTCCCAGTTATACTTCCTCTCAGGTTTTTTTGGGTACCTCCTCACTGGCAGAGCACGAGACAAGGAAAAAGTCCTTGACTTAGGATAAGCACAGCTTAGCAAAACCCAAAACATCGGTGTGCAATCAACACCATTCTTATTCCAAATCCAAACTACAGCACTGCCACAGCTACTGAGAAGAAATTAACTCTGTCCTAGCTGAAACCACTGCACAAAGTACCCAGGAAGACACAAGGAGATGAGAGGCTGATCATTGTCTTGCTTTGTTTCGTGCCAGCTGCAAAGGGGACATTCAGAGAGCATGTCCCAAAGCTGTCCTCAAAGCCCTTGAAAGCTTGTGCATTCTTCTTGCTGAACATGAGGATGGCATCACCTGTAACATGAGTCCAAAAACATCCAACAGCAGAGCCACAGCTCTTCTGTGCTGTTCCTAATTCAGCCAAAACACATCCTGATGGCAGGATGAAAGCAAATCTCTCTGGGGATTATTTCAGAGATGCTGAACCCCAGCCCACCACCGTACAGTGATGAGATGCTGTTCCCCTCCCAGTCCCCCCCCCNTCATCCATCTCCTGCTCTGACTCCTGAGATTACACACAGCATCAGTGCACTGAAGAGGACAAATTTTATTCCATAGCCAGGAGTTTTAACTCAGTTGATCCTTCTGCCCAGTGCATCCTGCCCAGGCTGTGAAAGAATGAAATAGTATTTTTGTCTACAGAATAAAGAAGCCATTTCAATCACCCTTCTCTCCCTTGCCTTTTATACTCTGAGTGATGGCAATGTCACAGGTCAATATCTTTATCTACTTGGTATGCCTTCATTCCATTTCCCCAAGTCAGCCCCTCAGAAACAGCCAGCAGGAGCCATGTCAGCCCCCAGCATGTGGGTTTAAGGCTTTTGGTGTTCATCCCCTGAAAAAGAAAGCTTAATGAGAATGGGGTTTTGACTGTCAGAGATCATGCAGCAACCAGACACAAGGTCCTTGACCATTACCTTTCTAACATTTCCAGACGGAACCTGTCTGAAATCGCTGACTGGAACAGGCTGTGACTTTTCACTTGATGATGGAATATCATCCATGTGAGAGTGAATTTCTTAGCTTGCTTGAAAAATTCATTGGGAATTGAGTTGTACCAAACCAGCCATTGCTATTTGCCTCATACAAGGGCCACATGTCACAAATTTCTCTTTTATGGAGAGATTATCAACCAACTTCAGGAATGCAGGGAGATTCAGACAAAGGGTAAATTCCCTGATGAACCAGGCTGCAAACCCACAATTTTTAATGTACCTGGAGTCTGAAACCATGTTGGCACTAAACAGGAAGGATCAGAACTCCACACTACTCTTCTTACGAGCTCTTATCATATGATGAAGTCACTGGAACTGGTAGCTTGTACTGCCCGAGTCAACACTTTGATACCAGTGATGGCACAACTCTGTAGCAATCTCCTGACATAAAAGCTTTGGTTGTGGATTAAGCCCAGCTGGACATTAAGCCACTCTCACACAGCTGCTCTCTCAACCCCCTTCTCTCCTCCCTCCCCACCTTGGTGGAATGGGGAGGAGAATCAAAGTAAACCTTGTAGGTTAGAGAGATAGACAACTGTTCAATAGAGAGATAGAGACAGTTTAATAATGGAAAATAAAGTAAAAATCAGAGTTATGGCAAATAATAATGATAATTAAAAGGGAAAAAACAAGTGATGTGCAACACAATTGTTCCCCACCTGCTGAGAGATGCCAGACCCCTACCTTACTGAACCCAGATCATCTCCTATTCCAGGTAAGACCCCCCAGTTTATATACTGTGAATAATGTTCTTTAGTGTGGAATATACCTCTGGTCAGTTCAGGCCACCTGTCCCAGTTATACTTCCTCTCAGGTTTTTTTGGGTACCTCCTCACTGGCAGAGCACGAGACAAGGAAAAAGTCCTTGACTTAGGATAAGCACAGCTTAGCAAAACCCAAAACATCGGTGTGCAATCAACACCATTCTTATTCCAAATCCAAACTACAGCACTGCCACAGCTACTGAGAAGAAATTAACTCTGTCCTAGCTGAAACCACTGCACAAAGTACCCAGGAAGACACAAGGAGATGAGAGGCTGATCATTGTCTTGCTTTGTTTCGTGCCAGCTGCAAAGGGGACATTCAGAGAGCATGTCCCAAAGCTGTCCTCAAAGCCCTTGAAAGCTTGTGCATTCTTCTTGCTGAACATGAGGATGGCATCACCTGTAACATGAGTCCAAAAACATCCAACAGCAGAGCCACAGCTCTTCTGTGCTGTTCCTAATTCAGCCAAAACACATCCTGATGGCAGGATGAAAGCAAATCTCTCTGGGGATTATTTCAGAGATGCTGAACCCCAGCCCACCACCGTACAGTGATGAGATGCTGTTCCCCTCCCAGTCCCCCCCCCCGTATGAACCCATCTATATTAGAGGAGATTATAATAACCAGCTGCCTCAGTTGGTGTTTTGAAGCTAAGCACTTGTAAATGCTTGAAGATATTTGTATTAAAGATAGGCTAAGTAAAAGCTGGTATGAGAAGTAAAGCTTATAATGTGCAGAAGATTGGGGGGTAGCTTTCAGATTTTTCATTGGGCTTTAAATTGTACCTTTTTTTGAATAATAATGTAAAACCATAAAACTTTGTTACTGAAAGGCACCATAATGAGTACTTTGCATTGAAATCAAAATAGTTTCTTTTAAAAGTACTCAAGCTCTCTTCAAGCTGCCAAGTCCTTAGTCAGATATTTAACCTCAGATCAGAATTTGAACTACTGCCATTTGTCTTAGAATTTTAAGCATCAGCATAAAAATGAACCACAAGTAAATTCATTTCAAGTACTACTGAATACAAGTTGAAAGCCAATTGTTAAACAAGCAACTACTCTCCTAATCACAACAAAAAGAGTGCCATAACACAAGGTGAAAATAAGCAGAAAGCAAACGGAACACACCATTGATTGAGTCCTTCATTATCTAGGATAGCTTTTAATGGAGAAACCTGCCTGTGTGTCACTGCTCTTATCTCTCCAAAGGCAGTATGCACACACTGTAAAAATCAGTCTCTTCATTTTCTGCTTGAAAAGATCATTGTGAAAAAAAAGTGTCAGGGAGTGGAGGTCATGCTGATTTATTGGCAATTAAACCTGCAGGATTTCTGCACTCCTTTCAAAACAAAGTATCTCTGGGTAATTCAGCCTGGCACATTACACAGTGGGCTAGATACTAAAAGGCAAGAATCTTTTTGTTTGTGCAGAACAAAAACAATTGGCTTGGTCTTATTTAGGAAATTGCTACTATTTTCTGCAAGGTATTTGTATTACCCATAAGGAGAGGGAGGTAAGTTACCTCTCAACAATGCAAGAGTCTTTCCAATAGTGAAGATGCTGATTCTATTCCTCATCTTTTATTGAGGATAACAAGTCTACAGACAAACTTCCTCCTGCTTAAGAATAGATGACAGTGCTAAGTTTTGCTAAGGTAGACCACATTTGCTTTGCTCCATGACTGATTTGTCCATTCTTGAGTAAATTCTTCTGCACAAGTTTTCAAACCAGGCTGCATCTTGTCTGGTCTCCTTGTGTGCATTTTCCAGCTGTATTATTTAGAACATTTTAAAAAAAAAGTCACCCTCAAGTTACACAGCTAAACTGGAAAAAATATTTGCTATTCTGTTTTTGCATAACCATCTCATGTAGGTTTAGGCTTACATAATTTGCTGGGCTAGCATAAGCTATACCACACAAACAGGTGCAATTAGGATTGATATTTCCACTCAAAGTGTTTCCCAGAGTAGCAGTGTCCTCAGGCTCTTTCTAATAAAGGTAACTTCTTAGCTCTGCAAACATTTTTGGAGATCTGATATTGCAAAGTCTTAATATTTTGATTGTAATTCAATACACTGAATTCAATTCTTGGACATGTGACATGGGAGGAATGCTGCAACCAACACTGCACATTTTTCCAATCAATGGTTGTATGCTTGAGAAATCATCCAAATATTAGATTTTGCAGGTAACATTACCTCTACAACTTCCCTTATAGTTTACCTGCTTGACTAAGGTCTGGATCTACACTGGTGAGATGCTGATAGAAAGGTGTGTCTCAACAGATGTTAACAGACAGTCCTGGGAGGAGCTGTTAAGGAGAAAAGGAAAAAGCTGCAGGCATATTCAATCCCTAAAATGAGTGACTGTGTACCTGTCTGTACATAGCTACAAGAAGAACAAGAACTTTGGCACCGACTCCCATTTGTGATATAGCAAGGGCTCAGAGAGAGCAAACGTGGCAGGCAGCAGGATGGTGCAAGAAGAAATGCTATGAACCACACATTGCAGAGTGTCCCTCGTGGCTTTGCCTAGGGCAAGGGAAGAGATCAAATGCTAAACTAAGCTGGTGGTAGGAGACAGCAAAGCAGGTGACATTGCCAGATAGAAACTGCAAGCAGAAAGTTACAGTGTGGGAGCTGAGTAGGCAGACACACCAACCTGGAGAAATAGGAAGTCCCTTTGAAGTTATTACTTCAAACGGGGCTGCCAATGTAAATCAGAGATGTTGCTTGCAACAAGAATTCCTAGAACAAGCTGGTTTCCAACCAGTGCTGGAGCAGCCTGTAGTAACAGGGCACAAAAGAAGGACACGGTTTCACCACAATTAAGAGAACAGCAGAGGCCCCCAAAAGAGAGCCTGTTGATTATGGATACACAATTTTATAGGGTTTGCAAAGTGAGAGAGGATTGGAAGATGAAATCTCACCTCTCAGCCAGACTGGTGAAGTGACCAGTCCGTCAGTTTCCCTTCTCCAAGAAGGAATGTAAACAAAGCCAGTGTTTTTAGTACGATGTGTGAGAAAATCTGACTCGAGAATATAAACTTTTCAGAAGGCTTTCAAAAACAAGGCGACACCAGGTCAGCAGGATCACAGGGCTTGTGGTTTCATGAGGAAGAGTGCTGAGACACTATGAAGCCTGGCTGTCTGTTCATACCTGTGGTAGAAATCCCAGCACAGTAACTGGGGCTCTCTCTCTCATAGGCCACATCCATGGCACTGCACCTCTGGCACCCCCTCCTCTGCTTTGCAGCAGTTCCCTTCCTGCCCCTCCTTGCTCTCCACCCTCTTGGGTGCAACCTAGGAGCACTGAACATGCTTTAGATGACAGCTTGGGTGAGGAGGTGCTTTCATGGTGCTGGGTGGCACAGGTCAGCTGAGGAGTCCTTTGGAGGATCCCCACCGTGCCCTCTCCTCTCAGGAGAAGGAAATTTCAACTACCAGGAGGCAGGTGTTATCTTCCCAGTGCGCTTGTCCTCCACATAACAGGTTTGGTTGACTGTCCTCTGTGCTCAGAGAGTCTTCTCCCAGGATGCCCTTCTCCATCCATATCTCGCATTGAAATAAGAGTGGAGATCTGAGGATATTGATCCTGACATGGGAGAGGTGGAAGGCCTGATTTTCTGCCCACAGCAGAAAACAACCCAGACAACAAAAATGTTTCATGCTTTTCTGTTTTTTTCCTTGCATTCAACCACCTGTGGTGATGGCAAATCACCCCGAACCATGACTGTGCCCTGGAGGGGAGAGGAGAGCCAGCCTCTGGTAGAGAGCACTCAGGAGGCAGGAAGGAGGGCTGCAGTGATGACAGCTGCCTTGGCAAAGCAGGCACGGCTGTCCTTCGGTGGGCACGACATTCGAGGACAGCCTGGAGCCCGGCCAGGAGGCACCAGCGGCCTCTGTGAGACTGTTTTGGCTCAAAGCAGGAGGTGACAAGGGTAGGGTGGAGGGCACCTCCTGCCACCCCCTCAGCACCTCTGCAGCCCATCTTACCCACACCTCCCACTGAGGGGGGGACCTTTGGCAGGCACTGCATGGACGTCCTGGGGAACTGCGCAGGGATCCACAGGGAGTACCATGACTAATGTCTGTCCCACCTATTTTAAAGGTCTGTATTGGAAAAGAGCATCATGTCCTTGTCATGTTTCTTGGTTGCTGTTTTGCTGTAGGTTTCCCTCAGTAGCTCTGGTGCTCTGAGGTAGAAAACAAAGATGGCACAAGAGGGAGGCCAAGGCGACGTGTGGGCTCAGACTGCCAGCAGCCACAGGCCTCCCTTGCGGGACAGGGGACATTGCAGGAAAGAATTACTTAAAGCCTTCAGGTTGAAATGTGGGAGCAAGCAGCTTTCAGGGGTTCTGCACAGGGCAGAATTGGCAGGGCATCTTCCATGCTGTGGCTCTCCAGCTTTCTTGGAGGTGATCAAATGCACGGCAGGACGACACTGGTGGCCTTGGCTCTGTCCGATGCCATTGCTCCCAGCCCTCCACCACCTGCTCCCTCTTGCTCTCACTAATCACATGCAGAGCTCAGCAGGGAAAATGGATCATGGTGAGGAAGCAGGGATCAAATTTAGTGTGGACACTGAGCAGAGACAAACACAGTTCCCTTGATCATCTGGTCACTGCCTGGGCACTATGTGAGGCATCCTGCTGCTGAACTGAGGTTGCTAGTCAGGAATTAGTACAGGCAGGGACAGGAAAACATCAGGAGAGGTGTGAGTGTACCTTTGATGACCCAAAAATTCTCTGCACCCCACTAGACCAGGCTGGCTACAGTTCCTCTAACCCTGCACAGACAAGCTGTTGCAGCACTGCAACTACAAATGCACAGCTGGGAGGCTTAACTCTGCCTGCTGAGCCTTATGGGGACGAGTAGGACATGAGGCAGAAAGTTTAAGCCTCTCTAAGAGGCTGGACTTTCTTTTTGTCCCCTGTCCTAGACGCACTGCTGAAGCCACCAGTGACTTCACAAGCTGCCAAAGAGAAGAAGGTGACAGTGGTTGGACCTGGAGATAAGGAGGAGATGCAAAAGGCACTCCAGAAAACCTCAAGTCTTGGTTACTGTCTTTATTGATGAAAAATTGGTAGCTTTGGAAAAATGTAGTATGGTTTAAAGCCAAAAAGGCCTAGCATGTGTATGTTGAGGAGTAGAGATTGCTGAGGAAGATAAAGGTGACAATGTGTTTCAGGAGGTGTAGAAACACTTTATTTTATTTGAACTGTTGTGCTACAAGTTGGTTTAAATAAAATGCTGGTTCAAAGGCCAAGTTTTAATATTGTTTCTTTGAGGGGATGTCGACTTCGGGGCACTTCCAGCTTTTATCTTTTTAATTCTTGTTTGGTTTTGTGTTATTTCTTCCCCCTAAGCTCTAAAGGGGGAGAGAGCATGCATTCCTACTGAACTTGGATTGCATTTTTGAGGGGTAAGTGGAAAGAACCTGTGAGCAGACATACTGTAAAGGCCAGGGTGCAAATGCAATCAAAGGCTGAGAATAGACACCACCTTTGGTGACCCAAACTGAAACTTGCACAAAATAAATTGGAGCTGGAGGGATCCTGGATTCAAACGTCTCTCTTTCAGGTTGCCACCTAGCAGGGCAAAAGTCAAAGCAACACACCCTGATCCCAAGGGGTAATCAATGCTCTGCTGAGCCCTGCTCCTCCCTCTGCCAAGGCAGCTGAGGTGTGGAAAGCACACAGGGCACGCTGATGTGCACTTTCAAAGGGATAGGAATTTAGGCAAAAGAGCCTCTTATGGGCAAAGCATTGCTGGTACCAGCAGTTCTAGGCCTATTTTTAATGATTTGGGAATGGAGGATGCTTTCAGCAATACATAATTAATACAAGTGCATTTTATGTTGTCTGTCGAGAGGATAAGACGGCCCTGGCTAACTTCTGAGGCTGCAAAAGGAAAAATAAAAGGTTGAATGAATCATAACACGTTCAATCAGTGGAAATTAGGTAGGAGCTAAATGAAAGTTGCTGAGAATAATTTATTCTGATCAGAACTCTGTGGTTGGGCTCTGTTTCTAAACCTGGTCATGCTTCATGGTGCAGCGGTAGGAGCCTCCCTGCCACTGGATTTACTCCTCTGCCCTTGGGAGAATATTCTGCCTGCTATATCCCTGAGCCTGATGTATCCTCACTCTTTAAAAACCCAAGAAGTTGTTCTCTGAAATTGTTAAAAAAAAAAACAAAAAGCAAACAACAACAACAACAACAACAACAAAAAACACAAAACAAACAAAGAAACAAAACAAAAAAAAAA
>VZTR01000757.1:77057-130322 GCA_013400775.1 Chaetops frenatus
CAACAACAACAACAACAACAAAAAAAAACCAACCGAAAAAACCCAAGAGCCCAACCACTGGTTCCTCCTAACGTGGACTGAGGGAATTTCCTTGAAATGCATTCCTATTGCTCCTTAGAAATAAAATTACCACGAGTCATCACGAGACAGGCTTTAGCTGTATCCTTCAGAAGGTGAGGGAACCTTGGGAAAGTGAACAAACCTTTTTTTCAGTGGAAGATCGGATTCGAAGCAAGACTTCTTCCTGCAAGCAACTTCCTGAGGTCCTCTTTATGATGTTGCAAAACTGCAAGTTTTGTGCAGGGCTGTCTAGCCCCGGCGAGCAAAACGCAGAGTTCTTGCCCCGGAAAGCTGAAAGCACGAGTGGGCGACAAGGCAGGGCAAACACGGCTGCATGGGCTTCATTTTTGTCAAGAGGATTTTAAAAAAAAAAGTGTGTATATATATATATATGCATGGGTATATGTATAGAAGGTGAGGAAAGGGAAGTGAAACTGAAAGGAGGATTAATGCATTTCTATTTTAAAATTTTGAAAATTTTCGAAGTGTCGTATTTCTGGGGGGAAAAGGGCGACTTTTCCGAGGCGTGCAGGGCTGTCCAACCCCGGTGAGCAAAAAGCCGAGTTTTTGCCACGGAAACCTGAATGAACGAGTGGACAACAATGCGCTACAAGACAGGGCAAACACGGCGGCGGTGACTTCACTTTTGTCAGGAATATTAAAAAGAGAAAAAAAAAAAGTGTATACAAAGAAGGTGAGGAAAGGGAAGTGCAACTACAAGGAGGGTTTATGCGTTTCTATTTTAAGATTTTTGAAAGTTTAAAATTATGGTACTTCTCGGGGGGAAAGGGCAACTTTTCGGAGCCGGCGCGGATGCTCGGGGCGGGACGCGGAGCCGCTCTCAGCCCGCATGGCCCCGGCGGGCGCGGGGCGGCGGCGGTGCTGGCGCCGCGGGAGGGAGCGAGGGAAGGCGGTCGGGAAGAAGGAGGAGCAGCAGGAGGAGGAGGAGGAGGTGGCGGCGGGGGGGCCGTGCTTGCTCGCGGTTGCCATGGGGAGCGGGAGGGCGGTGCCGCCGCCGCTGCGCAGGGAGCAGCTGCTCCCTGACACATCCCCCCGCTGCCATATTGTGTCCGCCGCCGGCCGCACGGCTTCNCGGTGTGTGCCGCCCGCGCCCGCCGCCCCCGGCGCCCCCACGCCCGCCCGGGCTGCTCCCGCGCCTCCTTCGTGTTTAGCTTTCGGCTTTTCCCTGGGTTTGGCGGGGGAGTTTTTTTTGTTTTTGACGCTCCGGGAGGGTTTCGTGGGGGAAGGGGGAAGCGCGGGGAGTGTGGCGGCGGGTCCCGCCGGTGCCGGGGGAAGGGAGGGGGCGGTGTGGCCGGTGTCCCCTCATTGCCCGCCTGGGGACAAGGCGCGGGGGGCGTCGCTTCCTCGCCAGCAGCTCTCGGTGGCGATGCGTGCCCCCACGCACCCCCTCCCCGCGGGGCCGTGCACCCGCAGCTCCTCCTCCCGGCGCGGCTCCGCGGAGCTTCCGCCCGCGGGGTTTGCGCGAGTGACCCCCCCGCCTTCACCCGCTCCCCCGGCAGGGCAAGCCCGCGCTTCTTGCGCGCTTCCAGCTGGGATGGTGGAAGACGCGGCCAGCCGGGGGCCGGGACCCGGGAGCGCGGCCCCGACGTGCCCTTCGCCTCCGGGTCACCCCCGTCAAACTCAGGCGCTTCATGTGGTGAAATAAAGACGCTCTCGGCATTGTTCCGCCTCGCCGCGTTGTCCCCGCAGCGGCGGGAAGCCCCCAGGGATGTGCGGAGCGTCTGTGGCTTGCCGAGGTGGGGGCAGTGTGGCAGAGGCGCTCCGGGGTTCCCGCGTTTCGGGGTAAAACCCAGGAAGCGGCTGGCGAAGTGCTCGAGGTGAGGCTGGGATCTGCACGTGCTTCTTCGGAGTTTTCCATCCTTTCGGGGTTTTTTGGTGAAGTTGGGCGATGAGTTGGTGGCGGCAGCGGAGCAGCATCCCCACTGCCTTCCTGCCTTACTCCAGCTTGGACACACCGGTGTGCTTGGTGCTCAGGTGCTGTGGAGGGGGAAACCGGCTTTTGTTGGTAAGCGTTGTGGATTATGACAAGGCCCAAAAAAAAAGAGTAAAAGGAACAAAGAAATAAAATAAACCTTGACGAGGACCCAATAAACTCATATTCCCGTTGTGGTGCCTGCCTGTGGATGAATGCTGCATGCTAAATGTGGAGTTAAACATGCTGAACTGTGGTGGGCTTAAACGCTGGGAAAGCGGTTTGATTAGCTTTGTGTCTAATCTATGAAATCAAGATAACTTCATATATAATTTACCATGTATATATGTGTATGTGTGCACACACACACACACACTTTCCAAATCTTGTTATTGGTGGGCTTACATTTAGACAGATTTAGTAATATTTGGGTTGTGATATATTGACATGTGAATCATTTAACTTCTGTTGTTTTTCTTGGATTGGGGTCTTTTTTCTGATCTTTAAAGTCTGGTGTGATGCTACATCTATGCAAGAAAAATTCAGCTGGCATTATCTTATGTCGGGAAACTTGAACTAGTTTGAAGGTTGCTGGTTTTTTTTTTTTTTTCCTTGGCAGGTGCCAACTCACATTTCCCAAGCTCTGCAGAAGGTAGTTGGACACAAGTCTGAACTGAGAGCTCTATAGTAGCAATTAGTGCAGCACAGGGCTTGAGCTGATGAACTTAGCCGGGTGCCAGGGTGTGTTATCTCTGAGCTCAGTGCTTGCTGCTGCTGGGGGCTCACTTGTGTCCAGCTGTGCCACTTGACTTTTGCAGAAACAGAGAGGAGATAGTGATTCTCGCTTTGTATCATTGAGTTGCCTGAAATAAGTATAGGACTTTGCTGTCCTTTAAGTACTTCTTTTTTGTTATCAGATGTGCCCATAAACTGAGCGGTGCTGCTGTACACAGTGTTTATTTACACTTGCAGGCTGTAGTGTAGATGCTGCGCTGGCTGCCCTGCAGGTCTTGAAAGAAGGCACTGGCCCCGTATCGATCCAGGCACGTGGCCCTGAGCACTCTCAGGGACCTTGCTGGGATGAAACTTGGTTGATACCTTTGTTGGCAGTGTCTAGGCCAGAGGATGAAGTTGTGACCTGCTTGCTGCTGCTGGGACTGTGCTGCAGGAGCTTCTCAGGGGTTTTTCATCCCAGAAGTAAGATACTTTTTGTCTAAAAGGGGCACCAGCCAAGCAGTGGGCTGCCTCAACAGCTCCAACCCCGCACAGAATTCCTGCTTGAGGAGCATTTCAGTGTCCTCTGGAGAGCTCAGGACTGAAGGAAGGCACCAGCATTGCCAGCAACTCTCTGTGTCAGGACGTGCCTGTCCAGTAAGTAATGGAGCAGATAGAGGTGTGTGTAATGGTCCTGCTGAACGAGAAGTACTGCTTGGCAAGTGAGTGGAGTGCCTTGGAAAGAAGACAGAGGCTTAGGGATGTGTCAGGCTGATTTTTGCCATCTTTGTAAACCGTGGGCTCTGTCCACTCAGTGCAATAGACTTGAAAACCTGATGTGCCTAGCAAAAGCAAACTCTTCTGGTGAATGAGATAGTTTGGCACCTGAAGATGCTGTATATGGATATAGTTTAAACTGGTGAGAAAGCCGTGTAGTTCTTGTGCAGAGCTGTTGGTTCCCATAACAGCAGCAGAAGTTTTCGTGTTGGTTTCACTGGGGTTGTAATTCCACCTTCCTGCCCTGCCGTCTCTCCTTGCCGACTCATTGTTGGGGTTAAAAGGAGCTAGTATTTACAAGAGGAAGTACCCCAGGCACTCAGAAGACTTTTTGCATGTGCAGGTTTGTGATACCTTATCAGAAGGAGCTGCACGGAGGGATTATGGCCAGCCAGGTGGCAGAAAAGATGGGTGTTGGGAGGAGTGATAGGGTGCCCACAGCCGCTGCTACCGTGCATCTCTTTCTGCTCTTACTGCACTGCTGTGGTACAGAATAAGCTGTGTGAAACACATCTTTCCTTGCCTGGCTGCAGATGGATGAAAAGCAGCCTCTAGTCCCCATAAGCGAATGGCTGGCAGCAGTCTGGATGAACGCTCACTACCTTTTAGCAGAGGTGGAACTTCTGTGTTATTCCCTTTGGCTCCTTGACTTTTCTCCCTGCAGCAGCTGCAGTTCGTCCCCTCCTGGTTAACGAGTGCATTTTGTGTAAGCTCATCTATAGGATGTCACGGCACTTGGTGGTAACTTTTTCTGAGGGAAGTAGAGGGAGGCAGTGAGTGCCTTGTCCCAGTGCCTGTGTGTGTGTGTGTTGCCGCTCCAGAACTGAAATGGTGTTGGGCAATTTCCTGCGGCGTGTCGCTGCTGTGGCGGCTCGGGTGACTCACGGCAGCGCCCGGCTCTGCTCTCGGCAAGTGCTCGCTTGCAAATCCCCGTCCACATGGGGAGGCTCCCTGTGGCTGCGTGTGGGGGTCTCCTTCCAGATCCAGCGGCCGCCGTGTCTCACAGAGAAGACACAAGAAAGGCCTGAGGTGCTGCTTCACTTCTTTCCTGGCTGGATCTTTGTGTGTGCTAGGTATTTGTTCCCTGTCACGTTGCACCTGCTTGAATTTGGTGAGCTCTCCACCTCATCCTCACCATGCTGGGTAAAAGCACGCAGTGATGTTCCATGGTGCTTCCAAAATACAGCTCAGGTCAGCAAGAAGAGACAGCTCGCCGTGCTTGGGTAATGAATTACATGGAGTGGAAGAAGTGCTGCCTGATGCCAGCCGGCATCTTTATGACCCCTGGTACTCTGCCTGCTCCCTGTAAGACATTAAGGCTGTGGAAGCAGGAGGGTTGGGTCACTCCAGGTTGGGAGAGCGCTGCTGAGTGCTCAGTGCCGGCCTGCGTGGTCAGCGGCTGGGAAACATGGCAGCTGTGTTTGGGGCAGGAACACTCATTTTACTGAGGGGTTGCTCAGGGGCACCAGGACCATTTTAAGAGAAGCAGATAGGAACACTTATACTGGAAGTCAGTGATGTGGATTTTGACTTTTTTTTTTTTTGCCAAGTGCACTCTAAATTTTTTCCCATTATGTTCAGACTAGGCTTAGCACTCCCTACTTTTCCCTCAAGGGTTAGCGAATGTTAGGGACTCCATTCAATTGACTACTGCAGGCATCACCTCCCACCCCTACTCTTTCTGCACACTTAGTCTTCCTGTGTTCTCTCAGGTTATTTTCAGTATGTTCCTATCTTGCAGTTTGTTGTTACTTTTAGTTTCCCAGTTTAAGCCTGGTCCTGTGCTTGCTTTCTTTTCAACAGTGTCACTGGGTTTTGTTGTCCTTAGATTTGGGGCAAGTCTACGTGGTTGCCAAAAAGCCAAGTACTGGATATGGAGAGAGCTTGGTGCTTGGAAAAGTTTTATGAAGTAGAGCTGAAGGAGTGGGAGCTGGGAAGGTGCCTGGAAAAGTTTCATGAAGGAGAGCTGAAGGATTGGGAGCTGGGAAGCTTCCTGCCAAGCAGCAGCCACTCATCCCTCATCCTCTGGTCTGTGAGGATCATCCCCAGACCAGTTATCAGCCGGTTTGGTTTGGTTTAGGGATGTCAAGTAGTCAAAAGTAGGAGGGTTGGTTTGTTTGTTTGTTTGAACAGGAAGCTAAATTCCACACTGGTGGAATAAAATTAGAAGCAAGTTGGCAGGGAGGTCAGCAAAGCAAAGAGCGTTGCTTTGCCTTCCCCATGCTCTGGAGGAAAACTTGCATTTTGGGAGCAGGAGCTGGGAAGCAGCAACTGGGAACAGCTTTGCAGTCACAAAGTTGCACAATTAACGTGGTTTTGTGATACAGCTCCAGTGGTGCTTTCCAGTTAAATCTTGCAGAAGCTTCAAATTGATGGTTTTCCACTGGAAATCGTGAGTTTTGGTACTTTAAAGGCAGAAAAGCTGTATGGAAAAGATAGCTTTATGTTTTCTAGCATTGATAAATTGGTACTGAAAACCAGCTGAAATGTAGCTATGTTCCCTTCTGTTTCAAGAGGATGGTGGAGAAACACACGGAAGGGTTACCCTGGAAAGGGAGTTAGCATCAAAATTATTTTGCAAGGCATTTGCTCAAATGGCTCACTTGTGAGCATATCAATGGTTTACTTTTTTTTTTTTTTTTTTTTTTTTTTNTTTGCATTTTAGTGCACTTAGCAAGCACAGTATTGAATTTACAGAAAATGAGCCATAAGCATCTTTTGAAAAGCTACTATTGGCTGTAAAGCATTTTTCTTGAAAGCACTTCTTTCCCTCCCCTCACCTTTTTGTGACACCAAATGCTTTCCTTAATAGTTTAGATTTCACTGCTTGTTTGGGTTTGGAGATATTTTTTTATTTTCATATCCCAGTTTCTCTGTTAGACTGTTTTTATGTGCATGTTTTAAATCTGAGGCACAGGGAACCAGTTCCAACAGTGACTGCAGCCTTTGGAAAGGCTTCACATTTGTAAAGTCTCTGAAGGCAGTGCTGGAATAAATGTCCCAGGGGCTCTGGGCTGTGTACAGCGTCTGGATTAGGGTCCGGGCATGTCTGAGTTCACGTATCATTTTCCTTTCAGATATTTGTTTCAAACATAAGCCCACTTTTGTGTGTGTATATGTGTGTATGTAATAAAAAAACCCAGAAACTTCAATGAAAAAAGTTAGATGAAATCTTCCTCTTGCTCCCTGTCTTTTCCTGGCCTGTGATAAGAGTTTGTTTAATCCCTTCCCTATTGCAGGATTTCTTAACTTTTCTTAGTATTGGACCTTCAAATTGGTTTTCATTACTTTTTTTTCCCCATCCTGCTTTTAATTATATCACAGGGTGTGGGAGAACATTGACACGAGAGAGGCTTGGAAGTATTTCCTCAAATCCCTGGAAAACCTCTTTTCCCCTTTGAGCCCCCCAGTGCCAAGGTTCAAATGAAGCCCCTGAGCTTATGGCTTGTCCAGTCCTTTGGTTTGGTTGGTTTTATTTTCAGGTTGGATTTGAGAAGGCTTTTTTTAAATGTCTTTTTTAAAACCATTGTTTTTAATTTTCTTCTGCTTTGCAAGCCAGGAGGAGCAGGAAGGGCCCTGCCTGCTGTGGGTGCTGCCCCAGGGAACATCTCTGGGTGTCCTTTGTCATCCAGGGGTTCATCTCTTCCACAGACACTGGGTCCCAGCTTGCTGGAATCTGTGGCTGAGAGGAGGTTTCATCCTCAGAAAACTGTAATGCCTTTAGTTGTCTTGGATACCTGACATCATAGAGTGTTACAATCAAATATAGGCCTTTCTCAGGGCTGGGGAGGAGGATCTCAGCTGTGGGGTGTGCAGGGCATGGGCAGACTGAGACAGAAGAGGTGAGTGGGGGCAAAGGTTGAATTAGTTTGGGCAGAATGGTTTGGTGTTGTCCTTGTAATGCTGCTGGTCAGGCAGATGGGTGCTTTTTGTTGATGGGTTTTCATTAGTTGTGCCAGGATTTTTATTTTTATTTTGTTGCTCTCCCCTCCAATGAGCAAAGACTTGCAGCTGGTCCAGTGCTGTGTGCACGATGACTTGGAAGTTTATCCCCAGCACGGGTAGGTGAGCAGCGACAGTCATTTGTTTGTGTAATTCTTGGGCTGTTTTGACAATGTATTTAAGTCAGGACAAGCCCTTTTACTTCTTGTAGATGCAAGGGAATATGAAAACTCAGTAGAGGAGTTTGCTGTTGGTGTAGTTTGCATGCAAAAGCATGTACCAATTGTCTTAAATACTTACAGAGCCTGTTTGTGTCAGGGCAGAAGTTGTGTAAAGTGCTTTACATCCTGAGTTTGTGGAGAGAGTGGGCGCAGGGCTGCTGTCATTAATCTAAGTGTGATATGGCTGAAAATCTTTTTTCCTGGATTGAAATTATGTTCAGCTCTTCAGACTTGGGCAATGCATGGTAAGATATATATATTTTTTTTTTTTTTTTTTTTTTGGTAATTTTTAAACCCTGGAGGGAAATCACTGTGCTGTTGGCAGGCTCCAGGTCTTCCCACTGTTAGCAGAAGTGACCTAGTTGCTTGGCTGGTCCTGCAGAAATAAAAAGGTGCATTTAGTCGTGGAGAAGGTTGTCCTAACCTGGGGCACTGATGCTGTGCAGGTGTCAAAAGGGCACCTTTCATCTGATGCCACTGTAAAGAAGGATCAAGCAGCAACAGCAGCTCTGTTCTCATGCTGACTTGGCATGGACAAGGCTGTGGCATCTTCTGACAAAAAGGCTGAATTCTTTCTTTCCAGGTCAGTGAGCCCAAGTGTGGTGGCCACAGTGCTGAAATGATCCCTGTACACTTACACCTGCAATACTGCTGAGTTTGGAGGAGGTCACCTTTGGTGGGATGGTGGCATCTGCCACAGCTCTGTCCTTTGAGCCTGGATTCTTCTGAAGCTGAGACTTCTTCCAAGAAGGGCTGCTGCAAAATAAACATGCTTCCCCAAGGATGTGCTCAAGTGGACTTCCAGTTTTGTCAAATGGTTGGCCTTCATTAAAGCAACTTTTTCCTCATTAGATGCTCACACATCAAAGCATTTGCTCCCGTGGCAGAACATAGCGGTGCTCAAGGTCTTCCATCAAAATTCAGCCCTTAGCTGAGGCTGTTTGTGGGGGCATGCAAACCTGGTTTAACCCAGATGTGCTCTGCTAGGCTGAGGACCTTCCAGCACTCATAACCTTTCCCAAACTCAGCCCTCCAGTGAGTTTGAGAGAAGGCTGCAAAAAATACTGCCTTGTCTTGAGACGCTGAGTCTCCTCCAATGTGGACCTGAGTGCTCCCTTGATATACCTGCAGCCCTATCAGCTCCTTCAGACCTGGGCTCTGCTGTTTGGGTCAGGAGTGGTCTGGAAGAGCAGGTCTTGAGGCTTTGGGTGCTGGACTGGCATGGATTAGCAGGGAGGTCTGCTCCTGGCTTTTATGTGATGCCAAAAATCAGACTGCTGGAAGAAGGTTGTCTCTCTCACCTCTTTTCTGATGCATCCTAACTTTTATTTGAGCAACCTCAGCTGACTTGGCAGCCTTTTAATCTTACCCTGGAATCATGGTCCTCTGTAATTACCATGCAAAATGATGTGCACCTCCACTGTGATAGGTTGAGGGGTAAATGTTTTGGTTGGCCTTTCTTTTGAAGGTACTACCAGGAGACAGATGCTTGAGTTCTTTAGGATTTGGATGCATGAGGCTCTGCTTCCAGTTGGAAGTGTTAATAGCATTGAACAGCAGTGTGCTGTATCACTCTGTACTCATTGGTAGAGTAAAGCACATGGGAAGAGCACAAACTTCCACATTTTTCAGAGGTGTGCTTAAAGCATATTTTTGTGTTTGCCTGGCTGTAGGCTGCCTTCTGGCTCTGCTTGCAGGGCTGGGGCTGTCCCCAAGGGAATTATCAAAACATCTGCACTGGAGAGCTGCTTCTGTGCTCTTTCCTTCTCACACTTTGCCCTCTCCTTGCTCTTACTGTAGTTTTTCTGCTGGGTCACCCCTGAGCACAAAACTCTGCCAGCTTACAGCAAAGATGGCTTTGGTGAATCCCATGACCCTTATATAAAACATTAAACCCCAAGTATTGGCAGTGGTAGTGTTGAAAATGACAGCTTGGAAGCTGTGTTCTCACAGTCGTGTCTGCTATAGGCAATCAGAGCACACATGGAGGAAAAAAAAATGTGGATTTTGGATGTCTTTAAAGGGTCTGTGGGAATGAAGAGGGGTTCTAGAGAGCACACAAACTGACCACTTGTGTACCTTCAGATATGCTCCAGTGGCACTGGCGTTGCTCCTGTGATTTTATTTTTTCTTATGTACTAGTTGATAATAGTCGATTAGTTGATAATAGACCTTTATACCTTTCTAGAAAAAAAAATTAATTTCTGATGTGTTCACATAGAAGATGTGTGAGGTGGTGAACTAGGATAAGAAGATAATGAGATGTGGATTTTTGTAGTGCATCCACTAAGAGAAACATGGCATCAACCTATATTATTTACTGTAAGTATATTACCTGCAAATAACTTTTATTTTCAAGTAGGGCATTAATTATGCTAATGAGTCTCTGCTAAAACATTGTACCATGCAAACAAATAGTGCATTGACACCACAAAACCTGCCTGATCAAAAGTGCTGCCTTAATAAGTTGTTACATTTTTCCCCTTATATTTTTGAAAAGACTGAGTGTGCCCAGGCCATTTTTGTGTTGAAAACAGACTTTATTGCCCCCTTTCCCCTAAGAAAGGAATACAGTGACCTCAGACTTGCATGTGTGTGAGCATGTGCATATTCTTGATCTGCCATGCTGACGGAAGATTTGTAAAGGGAGATTCTGTGCAACATGAACCGAGAGCTAAAATTACCAAAACACGGCTGTGAGGTGTAAGCTCCTGTGTAGCTGCCTAAAGAGGTGCTGAACGAGGGGGCAAAGTTAATCATTATAAAGAGAACAGAGCAGCTCGCCTTGCAGCAGAGTTGGGGTTTGTCTCACTCTGTGAATTTTATCACTAGCTCTTTGTTTTTTTTTAATTTAAGAAAGGATTGAAGAAGTGACATGAGCATATGTATGTATGGCTGTGTTTAAAGCCAGCCATCGCCAACTGCCAATATAAATCTGCTCTGGTGCCTTGGGGGAGAAGTAAATTGTAGGGAGAGCAAAGCTATTTTTGACCAGCTATTTGAGCAGCTCACTTTGCTTTGGTTTTTTTCTTTTTTTTTTAATACTGACTGAGCTGGTAGTTAATCATACCCGTCCCTGCTCTTAAGAGAAATAAGAAACAGAAAATAAAAAATTTATGGATGTTTTCCGGCACTGCTACTGGTAAGCATAAGTGCAGGTGCTGCTGTCAACACAGCTTTGCAATAGCTGGTGCAAGAGCATAAGAGCAGATGAAGAGAGGGGCAAAAATTGCAGGTGGAAAACACAGTGTGTTTCCTGAGGGAGGCACAAATTCTGCCCCTCATGACTGCCTGGCACCAGGCAGGGGCTGGCAGGACTGGGGAGCATGAAGTGGATTATCCTGTTGCCTTTCTGTGTCACGGTGTCACTCCTCCATTACATGTATTGCTCCCTTTCTCCAAAACAAGAAGGTTGGGCAGCATAGTGCCATGGACATGGTGAGGCTGCCAGCTTAGAGCTGGGTGGGTCTGGGGGTGCCACAAAGGCAGTGGACACTTTGTGGAGAGATGCCAGTGCAAGGAGACAAGTGTTTACTGCAGAGAGGTGTCAGAAAACATCCAGTAACTGCGTGGAGCTGTCTGGTGAGATGTGATATGGAAACTGTCCTCATCTTGAGCTCTGGCACTGGGAGCTGGAGCATGAAACCAGAGTGATAGCACTCACAGGGACAGGGCACTGGATTTGGGCTTGGGTTTTTGTTTGGTTGTTTTGTTGGATCTTTTTACAGTTGATATGAGCTTCAGCTTTGCTGGTGCACTGCGTCCATAGTTGGAGTATCTTTTGTCTGTAGCATACGTGTCTGTGTACGTGTACACACCCTGCATCTCTGCAGTGGTTTTGTTGCTCTGTACTTCTGGTATAGCTGTGCTGGCCAGAGCTGTGGGTGCAGTGAAGCTCTAACATGTTCACATCAGCAGAAAAAAACCCAGCTGTTGCCATAACATAGTTTGCTAGAAGACCCCTTTCAAAACTCTACAAGCAGGGTGGTTTTTGTTGGTATAATGCCTCTAAAGCGTGGGTAGCCTGTAGGACTGTGCATTCTGGGTGGCAGTTCTTTATAGATAATAATTTTATGGTTATGTCTTTAGTGTTTAGTTGTTTTGGTTTTTTTTAATCTAAGTGATGAGCCATTATTCCTGCAGGTCTGAGCTGCTATCCCAGTAGTTGGTCCCTTCCTGTTGAGAGCTGGTCACAGCACCCTCTGCTCTGCAGAGAGGCTCAAGTTAGGGTAGCAAGTCCTTGAAGGAGGAAAAAAGGATCTTTTGGACCCAGGCAGCTCTGTGGGACCCAGCTGATGAACAGATAGGCTGGCCAGATCTTCCCCTGGTAGAAGAAGGCAGCAGCACTTGGGAATGACTGTGACTTATAGGGGGTTATAAAGATTTCATTTGCACTGAGACCACAAATAGGTTTTATGCTGATTTAAGTTTTGCAATTCCGTTTTCACTCTTTGTACACCAAAGGCAAACACTTCTAAACAGGGTCAGTTTACAATATAAAGAGTAACTTTAAGAGTTGGTGAGAGCTGAATGGATTAGATCCTACCTGTTAAAGGTTTTTCTCGGTGTCAGATGTTGACATCAAAATAGCTATTATTTCTGTGTCTGAGTTGGTGTTTCAAGATAGTTACAGCAGTTTCCAAGTGCTTCCCATGAGCTCTGCTTATAAACCAAGGAGAGTTAACACATGCTCATGGGTTTACTGGGATGCTCCTGTTGGAGCCTGGCTCTCACCAGTGGCTTCAGTGTTCGTGCACAGCACGGGGACAGTGCAGCCCCACGCTTGGGTTTGGTGGGCTCCTGCTGAATGTGCCTGTGGTGGTTTGCAGTGATTCCTGACCATTTCCTTTGTTGCAGACCAATAAAGCTAAATGGGTCCAGTCACTGGAATGACTCCGGATAAGAAGGCTGAAACGCCCGGAGCAGAGAAAGCCTCAGGACTACGGCAGTGCCATGGGATGGGCAGCCTGCCCGATGCGGGCCACGCCGGCAAGCCAAAGGCCACCGTGGTGGACAGAGATTCAGCAGATGATGAGCTCACAAACTTGAACTGGCTGCATGAAAGCACTAACCTGCTAACAAACTTCAGCCTCGGCAGCGAGGGCCTTCCAATTGTTAGCCCCTTGTACGACATCGAGGGTGACAGCGTGCCATCCTTCTCACCGTCCTGCTACCAGAACCCTGAGAAAAAATCCTCCACTTCCAAACCCCCTTACTCTTTCAGCCTTCTGATTTACATGGCGATTGAGCAGTCCCCCAACAAGAGCTTGCCAGTCAAAGAAATCTACAGCTGGATCCTGGACCGCTTCCCCTACTTTGCCACGGCCCCCACTGGCTGGAAGAACTCGGTCCGACACAACCTCTCCTTGAACAAGTGTTTCCGAAAGGTGGAGAAAAGCCATGGCAAGGTGAGACCTGGCAGGGGGGAGGTGGAGCAAGTTTGGAATTTGGGGAGAAATGGAGAAGGTTCTGTTGTTCTTAAGGACGTTTGGTTTGGGGTTTTCTTTCTCCCCCCCACCATGTCCTCTTAACACTTTATTTGCAGGTGGAGGTGGTTTGGAAGTGCTGCTTCTGAGAAATTGCAGGATGACAAAAGTCATTGGGTTTCGTTATTTACTGTTGACCTGGGTACATGTGCAATTGCAGGGACTCTTGTTTCCATTTACTTACAATTTTGTTAGCCTGCAATAACCAGCCTGAAATTTCAGATAACTCTCCTAGGACTTCTTCTTGACGATGCTTCTTAAACTAGTGCTTTCCCTATTTTCCAGTGCTGAAATTCTGGGGTATGTTCCTCCTTTCCTGCTTTTCTAGCATGGCCATGGCTGTGATCACACTGACAAGCAGAGGAGATTGTGGGATGCCAAGCAGGGAAGCTGGTAGTAGGGATGTTGCCCTTCTGGGTGCAGATGTGCTCCCCTGCAAGGTGCCCTTGCTTGTGGGTACACTGGATGTACGTGGCTGAGTGTGTTCCTCAGTCCAACAGCTTTCTCAAATATTTAATTGACTCTTCCACTTGTGATCTCCTGTTACACTTAGCACAGCTCTAGCTTTTCAAAACCATATCAATTCCTGCATTTAATGGACTGTAATGCTTTGACATCTGTTATAATATAAGATGTGCATCTTTGTGTGGTGCAGACACTTCTTGAAGTCAAGGATACTCTTTTCTGTTCTTTCTTCTTCTGATTTATATGATTTTACTAGTGGCTTTCTTCTTCCCTCTCTCATTCCCCATCTTGTTCCTCGAAGAGCTGGCTCTGACTTAAATAAACTAACAAACCACATACTGAAAGTCAACAAACAAGTCCTATGCTTGGAGGTCAGACTCCGTGGTAGCAGGCTTGTTATCAGAAATGCCTGCAATGTTTGGAGTCCTTGACAGCCTCTCACTGTAGAGAGGGGTCCTGGAGCTGAGTGGGCATTGGGGAGGACTGCCTTGTACTGATAGGACTGAACACCATTGCTTCTCAATATTCCTGCTTTTGCATTAAATTGTTGTGGTGTTTTCACAAGCAGCAGCTTTGCCCTGAAAAAAAAGTGACTTTTTTATTGCAATGTGACAAGTCCAGTAACTACCCCATTGCTAGGATGGGCTCTTAAAGTGGCTCCAGGTGCTGTAATGGGGTAACTGAGATGCTCAAGCTGTGCCTGTGTGGAGGACTGGATCTGAGCAGGGACTACACGCTGCTGCATGTGACAAAAGTGCTGTTAAAGGCTTGAGTGGCTCTGTCCAAGGAGGGTGACACCAGTTTCAGAAAAATTAGGGCAGGAAAGGGAAGTGTAGATTTGTATGAGTTCCTTCTGTCTGTGGATCTGCCCTTTAGTGCTCTGCTGTTTTCCAGCCTCATGGGTTAGGAGTTACCAGTCAAACCTGTTGTCTTGGCATTTGGGTGGCAGGAGCTTGACACTGCCTGGTCCCCTGCTTACCCTGGCATCTCCATGAGTATTGCTGGGCTCAGAGGATGGCTTGCCGCTCGATGTGACATCTCTAGTAGGAAGAGCAAAATGCAGAATACCTCCCACTGCTACCAGCAAGGCGGTGCTGATGTGCTCTGTCAGTGGTTTCCCAGGGCTTTAGAAACTGCACAGCTCTCTAACTCTAAAGAACAGAAACTGTGCTTACCAAAAAAAACAACAAACCAACAAACCACACCTCAAAAAAGCTCCTCTTGAAACTTTGCTGAAGCTTCCTGATTTCCAACAAGCAGCAGTTCAATCTTTACTCTCTGCCCTGCTTAGAAAAGGACCAGATGAGGGTACTGCTCCAAATTCTTCCTGTAAAAGAAGTCTGTGGCACACAGCAGCGTGCCTGGACTGCACGGGAATTGATCTGGCAGGTGTTGGAAATGCTGCAGGACCGCTCTGGATGAGCTCCCCGGGTGTCACTTTTTGGAGCAAGCAGCAGTTGCTCACAAGCTCATTTTGCTGATCCAGTTGCATGTAACCATGTGCTAGCCGTGCCTCTGGGTGCTTCCCTGAAAGGGCAAGATAATTTGGGGGGTTTTTTTCCATTTTTTTCTTCGTTAATGGCATTTTGTACTTCGAAAGGAGCACACAATCAGCTTTCTTCTATGCCAAATGCCTGTGGAAGCAGACAGGTCCATGGCATGTTTTATCAGAGGAGCATGGTTTATTTGGTAACATCAGGGTAACAAGGCTTTTAAGGCCTTTCAAATGAATCGGGGCTCATTGTGTTGGAAGAGTCTAAATGTCTGACAGTAGGGGATGAGTGGTCTGTGCCCCTGCATCCCAGGGCAGGCTCTGCTCTCTGACACCTCCCTGGCTGTTGCTGCTGGCTGTCATCTGTAAAATCATCTCTTGGGGGTCAGGCAGCAAAAGAAGGAAGAGTCTGTCCTCATCTTTGCCATCATGCTGGTATTTTGTTTTGGGTTGGAAATGCACACTGAAGGAAAGCTGATTTTCCCACAGCTTCCCCTCGAGCTGGCACTGTAGGGCATTTTCAGGACATGTGCACTGGACTCCTTTTGGCTGGTGCTGACCTGGAAGAGTTGCTGCAGGAGCATGCTTATTGTGTCCTGATGGCTCTGGGCATTGTCCACAAGACCCTGCTGGAGCAGATCTGAGCAGAACGTCCAAGGCACCTACAGGTGACCCCTCAGCACCTACTCCTTTACTCTGCAGAGCTCCTTCCACCAGCCTGTGCCCCATCATGTTGCAGGCCTAGCTCTGGATGGTCATAGCTGTGGCTGATTGTTCTGTTTGTGTGTGTATTTACATCAGCCAGCTAAATACCTGCAGGCTGCAGGGGTTCAGGAGTCTAGGACATCATCCAGCAGGGATTGGGGAACACTCTCCTTGCTTGGGACCACTGGAAAAAAATTATATGTTGTGGTTTCCTTTTAATGAGTGGTGTTGAAAGGAAAGTAAGTGCTTTGAGATACCCCATAAGCCAGCATTGCAGTCAAGAGGGGGAACTTCTCATGCCACAGGATCAGGATGGATGTACATCATCACATCTCTGCTAATTGCCTGCTCTGTGTGCTCATAGCCCACTGCTGCTGTATCTAAGTGGTATGTCAGGGTTTACCCCAGGTGACAGAGCCAGGAGCTGAAATACCCTTTCCTGTTAGAGCTGCAGTTGAGAACATGTCTGCAGGCATCCAGGCAGATGAGATTCCCAGTGGGTCTCTGGTAGTGGTGGTGGTGAACAGCAAGGGGATGGTGCTGGAGCAGTCCTAGGGATGCCTGCTTGCCTTCCAGTGTTCGTGCTGTGGCCCTGGTGCCCCTGAAGGTGTGGAGGTGTGATTGTGAGTCAGAGATCCTCAGAAGATACAGCTAATACTCTTTGCATCTCAAGTGCTGTCGTGCTGCCTTGGAGAGAGGCACCTACCCTGTGACAGTGCTTTTTTTGAGGGAGCAGCATCTGCTGCACAGCACAGAGAGACCTTAAGTGAAAAGGAGTTTGGGGCTGAAAGCCATGAAGACTCTCCCTGCTCTTTGCTAAACTTGTTTTTACAATTTTGGCATTGGGGATTATTCATTAATTGATACTGAGGAGAAGAGGTACGAGGAGGCAGGATCAGCATCTACATCAAACATCAATTTGGCAGGCCCCTGCTTGCATGGATGTGGCCCTGCCACTCTTTCCTCTAGAGGCTGGGGGTTACAGGGCTTGAATATCTTCAAAAAACCTCCTTTTCTTGGTAAATATATGGTTTAGGTGTTTGCTTGTTTGTTTGTGGTGGGGGTTTTTTGTCAAGAGATGGTGATAAACAATCTGTGTAGCTTTTCAAGTATTTGGGCAAAGAGCAGGGCAGGTCCCATCCATAAGCCAGTGGAGATAGGAGAGAGCTACCTTTTATCTGGGAAACTTTTTGGTGAATATATTATATACCCCCTTGCACACAGGCAGTATTTTCCAGTGGTTCACCTTGCTCAGGTGGGTGCAGCTGGTGAGCACTGTCCATACCTGATGGAGCCAGGACCTGCTGCCCAGCTGTGAAGCTGATGCACAGCTCTCTGCAGCACAGGAAGCCTCCAGCACCAGCTGAGCTGCTCTGCTTTGCTGCCTCCTTGGGCTTTACTCACTGGACTGGTGGTAAAGGAAAAGGCTGGATCATGGGAGGCATTTAGTTTCCAACCCACATTTCTATAACCCAGCCCTGAAACGCTGGGGGCTGGAAACTTGCTGTCTTCACAAAATAGCTCCACTGCTTCAAAACACAGGAATTATTTTCCTTCCTTTATCTTTGCCTAGATAAAATCCTGCAATTCAAATTAGAAACATTAGAAAGATGCAGAAAACATGACAGACCAAAAACTAACCTCAGAACCATATAACTACCCTGTTTTGAGTTGCAGAGTAAGAAGAGCCTGGTGGCCTCTTTTCACTGACTCTGGAGGGATGTTTCTCTGTATCTTAAGTAAAAGTTACACGTACATTTCATTCCAACACTTGCCTCACTGTTGAAGTGAAATACTAACCTCCAGTTTAGCATTTGAGTGTGTCCTGAATTAGTCCTTGCTAGGAGAAGTGGCACAGTCTGTTCTGGCTTGTTTTAAAGCTGGATATTGGTTCTGTGGCATTTCCAGCTCCAGCTGTAGCAGGCTTTCCCCTAACACATGACACTTAGTTTCAGACCTGGGCTGGACTTCTACCGCCTGTTTTTGCTGAGCAGAGGTTGCAAACAAAGCACAGGAGCAGCCCCATCATCCCTTTTGCTCGGTGTCTACTTTTAGTATCTCCAAAGGTGGGTGGAAGTGTGGTTTCACATTACACATGACCCACAGAAGAAGTCACCCTGTTTACTGCCTGTTGCATTGGATCTCTCAGTATCTGGATGGCTTCAGGGTGTGCCCAGGTTCAGCTTGCTGTTGCAATACCCACCCAAAATCCTTGTGTTATGTTGTCAGGGCAGCAAACTGGAGGAGTACCTTGCTGGGAAGATGAAAGAGGGAAACTAGCCCCCAGCAGCTGAACTGAATGAGGTGTGAAGTGAAAATGCTCACCTAAAGTAGCAGATAAAGTAGCAGATAAACAGTGTAGAGAAGTCGTTTGTTGATCAGGGGGCTTCCTGCTGCTGCCTGGGGGCAACAGCCTCAAAACTGTGCAAGAGAAGGGGAAAAAACCAGCCAGTTGGGCATGGTTAGGGTGCTGGGGAAAGGGGTCTGGGAGAGCTGCAGGAAAAAGGATCAGGGTGTAAGTCTGTCACTGAGATGATGGAAAGAGCTGCCCCGTGTTAGTACCCAGGTGGCTAAATCATCCTGCCAGCCACCGTGGCTGTTAATTAATTAAAAGTAAGCTTCTTGATAAGTATCTTACAGGCTGTGCTCAGTTTCAGCATGAAAAGGTAAGTATAAGGAAGATTCATGTTTAAAAAAAACAACTCTGAGAGATGCAGCAGCTCAGAGATCTTTGTTAAAGGCAGTGGCTTCAGCTCCAATTGCAGAGCTGCATCTCTCTCAGCTGGGGCTCTCCCTGGCTTGATTTTTCTCTATTGATAGCAAGGTATTTCCTCTCCTCAGAAAGCCCCTGTGCCTGAAACAGAGCCACAGACTTACATACTTGGTAAGTCCTTTTCAGTCTGGAGTAAGTCATAGAGCATCCATCCATAAAATGGTATTATTGCCTCCTGTGATTCTGGCAGGGGGAGGCCAGCTGCCCACTGTGGGCTCACAGCAGCTTCTCCAGAGAGCTTAGGTTTCTGCTCTGATATTTAGCCCCCAAAAATCCTTTAGAAGGATCTTAGTGTTCAAGTGTACAGCTGCTCCATCCTTCAGCCATGTACACTTCCATTTCTGTAGCATGTTTTCCCAAAAAAATCTGGTGCTGCTATGTGCAGAGCATGTAGCTGATCTGTCAGGTCAGTGATTATAGAATTGTTTTAAATTGCCTATTTAATTTTCTTCTTAAGGTTGCAAGAATAAGCAAGCTCAAAAAAATAGGTTCTTTATTTAGTAAATTCGTGAAGAAAGCTTTGAGACAAGCAAAAGGTGCTTTATCTTCCTTAAGTTTCAATATACCAAATTGAACATCAAGAATGATGAGCACAAGGGTGCTTACATTGTTAGATGCATCAAAAATACATTCATTAGGTTTTTGGATTTTGAAAAAGTGGGAATAATCCATTTTGTAGCTGGGCATTGAGCATGATACATTTTCAGAGTGGTATAAAGTTGAATGAGTACATGTCTATATCTAAACCAAAGGGAAAGTGCTTTGGTTTCTTACCTAGAAACCTGTTAAAGAAAAGATTGCTGGTCATTTTGCTGGTGCCTGAACAGATCCTTAAACTCACAGCTGTGTTTACCAAGCACTAAAATAAAGTGTACAGCATTTGTGGGAGGAATGGCAATGGGAATGGGGCTTCGGAGAAGGGGTTTTGGAGATGCTATCCCAGCCTGCAAGATGGGTGCTTCCATAGTGTATAATGAGGGTCTCAGAACCATTTTCTCAAATTTGGGACCATCCACGATGGAACTGCCTGTGGATGTTGTGCACCAGCTGTGCAGTGGTGCATGCCTACGTGCAGTCATGCACTGTGCAGCAGCTCGGGGATATGAAATTAGAAAGGGCTGTACCAGCCTGGTCCTGGATTCTCTAATTTGCTGTGTTTCTTTGTTGCAGGTGAATGGAAAAGGGTCCTTGTGGTGCGTGGACCCAAAATACAAACCTAATCTTGTCCAAGCACTGAAAAAACAGCCGTTTTCCTCAGCACTTGCGTTTTATACTCCGCCGGCGTCGCCACCCAGGTAGGTGGAAGTTCTCATCCCAGCAGGACATGTGGTTATGTTGCTCCAGGTAGCAGAGGGTGTTGAAGTGCTGTTATCTGCTGCCACCCGAGAGCAGAATTTGAGTGGGCCTTAGGTGAGACCAGCTGGATGAGGTGGGGAGATGCAATAAGTAAGCTCAGGTTTCCCAGATGGCACATCTGGGGTGTGTTCAAGTCTCTTATTAACTGTGGGAGAGTTTGAAAGAAGAAGGTCAGGGGTGTGCTGGCTGCTTTCTGGAGAGCCCAGTTTCTCCAAGAGGGCAGGCAGTCCTGGGAACTGAAGCAAAATCCTGTTTCAAGCACAGTCCACCAGGACTGTTGTAGGGTGGTGCCTGGTGCTGCTCTTTGGAGGAGGTGGGTGTCTTCTCTAAGTCACTTGTCTGGGTATAAAATGTATTTATTCTGTGCTGTTGTCGAAAACAATCAACTTTTCCACAGTCTGAAGTGCTCAGAGATGCTGCTCTGGGAGGGTTGTTTTTCTCTTAGGCTGTTGAAAAACATTTTGCAGCAGGGATGAAAAAGACAGCCTTTGCTATAAACGTTGTCTGAGGTGGGGCATGCAAGACTTCTGAAACCAGGACTTTCTTACCCACACAGTTTAAGATTAGACAATAGATTTAGGAGAATTTGAAGTCAAACCTCATGTGTAGGTGACCTCTTCCCTGAGTAGAGGAAGAGAAGCAGCAGCTGGGTCAGCCTGTGGAGGCAGGAGGACAGAAAGCAGAGGAGCACGTTGGGTGAGCTCAGTTCTGAGGAAGGCATGTGGCTGGTCTGTCTAGTTCAGGAAAGAATTTGGGTGAGATAAGAGGTAATTAAGGTGTCTGTACATTGCCCTATGCCTTAGCCTTGCTGCTAGGAGTTTCCTTAACAAACAGGAGGAACTGGGATTCCTGGAGCAGGATGTAAGACTGGTAACACTGAGCAGACCTTTCTCAGGGTCCAACAGGACACTGCCCCTGGGAGCTGGCACCACTGGGTGTGGATTTTTGTGTGGCATGGGCTTGTCCAGTGGGGTTTGTAACCCACAAGATATAACCAGTTGTCTCTGGTCTCTCCCCAACCCAGGGCCATCCTGGGATGGAACAAGCCAGGCAGAAGTATCCTGTTTTCCAGCTTTCTGTTGGAACTGGGAGCGTTACTAAAATAACCCTGAAATATTTAAGTGTTAAGAAATAGTCAGAGATGGCTGGTAGTATTGCTTAGGGTTTATGGGAATGAGGATTATTGAAACAACTGTAATTGGGCTCTAGAGGACAATGCTTTTAGAGGCTTTAATGTCTCTGTGTAAGGGTATGGACTTCTGGTTTTGGGTACAACTCAAGTGAGAGTTTGGTCCTTGAAAGCTTTAATACTCTGTGTTAGTACAGCTAGACTTTAAAATGTGGAGAATAATACAGATGGGAAGGGATCTCTGGACATTGTCCTGCCAGAGGTGCAGAGGATTGAGGCAAACTCAGCCAAGGGCAGGGTGTTCAGAGCCTTGACCAGTTAAGCTTTTAACATCTCTAGGGTCTCCAAGATGAGTCCAGCTGAAGTTGTGCTGAGTGTGGCTTACTTAGCTTGGATAAATGCAACATACCGAAATTAGGTGTGAGGAAGGAGACATTGCATGCTTACCTATTTGGAAGATCAGGACTTTAATTTGAAGCTGTTGTTTTATGGAACTTTTTTTTTTTTCCTTTACTGAAGGACTAGTCACACTTGCCAACAATTACAAGGAAATCCTGGATCTAATGAAGCCACATGGCAAAATTCCCACTGACTTCAACACGAGAAGGGTTTTGCAGTGCTTGTATTTACGAGTACAAGAAAATAAGAAACAGCATATTAAGATACCAAACTGCTCCCTAATGAAAGCTGGTTTATTTTCCTTCAATAATAAAAAAACATTTATGTGTCTTTCCATCACACACAGTAAGAGAGATTTCTTTTTTTTCTCCCTTCCATGCTTGGATTTGATTTAAATTCTGGCCTGATTTGCGGGGAGGGCCCCCAAGGATCTGCCTTGTTGTAGAGAGAGAGGAAGCGCAGAGGTTCAGCTGGATAGAGGCTGAAATACTGTCCAAATTTATCTTTAGAGTGATCCTAAAATTCAGCTGTGACTGTCTCTGAATTTTCCTGTGGGAAGACTGGTGTTCATGATTATTTTACAGTGTGTTTTTGGGGAGTATGCCTATCATTCAATGTGATTTTAAAATAAAATTCAAGCTGTTACTTTGAGCAGAAGCTTTCCAAAACTGTAATCTGTGTCTAGTGACACTGAAATTTGTATTATCATGGATGATTGGCATCCCTGATGCATTTTATTTCTGCACAGCTTGTTCAACAAGTCGTTGTGAAGCCCCTTGCTACGTTCTGGTTCTAGCGCTACATGAATTTCAGCCCTGGGAGACAGCCACAGTCCTCATCTTGCAGATCCCTTATGCATGGCTTGTCTTAATCAATACATTGAGGCATTAATTTACTCTAGGGGAGCTCTATGTGGACATGATTTTTGAAGGATCTGAGCTTAGACAAAAGGATGAAGATGCTTTGCATCTCTTTGTACAGTGGATCTGAGGGCTGCACAGCCAGCCATTTTGGGTTGGACCATTGCTTTCCTTTTATTTTTAATTTTGTTTTCTCCCCACCCATTTTTGGGTCTGTTACCTTTGTGCTCCATGGCTGCTACAAGAAAAGATACCAGACACTGAACCCTAGTTTTGCATGTTTGTCCCATTCAGGGGTTTCTCTTGCAGCTTGGGCTTGAAAATTCTGTCATCACCCTTCAGATTCTTACAGCAGCACTATAAAAGATGCACATTGCTACATTTCATGCAATTTTAATAGTGTGTACTGTTTTTGTTGTAGTTACTTCTAACTGCTCACTAATATATTTATAATAAACTGTATAATTAGGGCTGGGTGTGTAGCAGAAAAAAAAGAAACATGTGAAAGCTTTAACTTGCTCTTTATTTTGTGAGGGATTTAAGGGTGCATTGTCAGGTGCAAAGCTGGTCTGATTATGAAAAACCACCCTGGATAGCATCACTAAAACAGCTGATCTTCAGATAACTTTAAAATCAGCAGGTGTCTTGGTTTGGTTTTTTTGAAAATTTTTTTAGTTTATTTTATTTTATTTTTTTTCTTTTCTCTTCCACAGGTTTTTGCCTATTACTTTTTGTTTTTGTGTTTTGTTAATTGCCCACCACTGTTTGGAAAAGCAAATGAACACAACTGGTCCTTACCTGTCCTCTGAGCATCCCTGTTTGAGCTAACGTTTTGTTCATGTGTAGGTTTTATGTACTGAAAAATAAATGTCTTTGTTTAAAATCCAACCTTTAGGCAGATATAGAAAATATGTAGAAGTCAGTGACTCTTGCCAACAGGATTTTTGCTTAGTGTGTGTGTTTGGAGGTATTTTCCAAATGCTGATGATGGCTTAAATATTTCTACATAAGCTATGAACCAGTGCTGAGCCATCTACTGAGGGCAATAGAAATTGCTTGCCTTCCTGTGGCAAATAGAGTTGGTTTTGCTTTTACCTTCTGTGATCATAAGGTTGTGTCTGCTATACTTTGTACAAGTCATTTGCCTAATCAGGGCTTGGCTTTGAGCTGTTGAATTTCTTTTTTTCAGTAGGTCATCGTCCCCTCACTACCTGACTTCAGTCCTTCAGCAGAATCATGGCCGATCTCTCAAAGGTAAACTTGCAATTTCCTTTCACTCTCCTCCCCTGGTTTGGGCACAAGCATGGACTGCAGCCCAGCTAATGTTGTCTCTGTCCCTGCTCTGAAGGGTCTGCTAGATGACAAAAAAAGCCTAGACACAATGCACGTGTATTAATTATAAACCCATAAGGCGAATTTCAAGGTGTAATTTGGGCCATCTTGTCCTGACAGCAAAATATTCAGCACATGCATCACTCCCAAGTATGACCTACTTAATGAATAGTTCAGTAGAAAATGAAGCTGGAAGCTGCACATCTCTTTATCAGTTTTATAGGAGACCAAGAACTGAGAACCAAAGGTAGCAAATGTTAGTATATAAAACTTCTGGTACCAAGAGGGAGCTAGAAAGTGTGTGGGGGATTGCAGCATTCCTTCTTTTGAAGGAGCCAGTGGAGCACAGCTCTTGCACCTTGCTAACAAAGCTTAATTAGGCTTGTCCTAGACAAAAGTAGCAATAATTTTGGTTTTAAAGTGCTGAAAAGTGAACAGTACTCAATTTTTAAAGGGTTGAATCTAACAAAATGTGTTGCAGAGGAGTGTTGTTAGAGCTCTTTTCAGCAGGGCAGTGAAAGGCAGTGCCCAAGTGGGGCCTGAGCAGACACCCAGCTCCCTGGTTTTGCTGGCTCAGTAGGCTTAGAGGTGAGAAGTTTTTGGCCACAAACCAGCAGCTTTGGTTATGCAGCAAAGCCAAGGCTTTTTATAGACTAGGCAGCTGCCTGGCCCACAGGTGATGGTCACCATGCACCCAGATGAAGCTTCTGTGATGGCATCTGGGTGGCAAGAAAACATCCTTGGCTGGCTGGCTGCTGGATCTGGGGTTCTCAGGGCTCCTTGGAGAACACAAGAAATCCCTCTCCTCTAACGATTTTGCTGGTGTGACAGGTTTGGAGGTTGCCAGTTTGATGTTGCCTCTTCCAATTAGCTACACCAGAGGTGCCAAAATAATGATGGGTATCTGGTATCATTTAGTTTCTGCATGGGGGGGAGTCTGTTCAGCATTTCTCTGGCATTAGAGGCAAGCCATTCATGTTCCTGGGGTCCCACGGGGCAGCTCTTGTGCAGATGAACAGAATTCCTTGTAACAAGGTGCTTCCTCAGCCATGCTGCCGGAGAAGTCTAAATTTGGGAAGTACTGCTCTGTTGAGAAGAGCAATCACAAATGAAGCCAGAGCACTTTATCAGTGACACAGAGCACTGCTAAGAAATCACTGCAGAAGTGCCTCTCCTCTTTTTTTGGGAGTATTAAGGTCCAGAAATACTCTTTGTAGGTAGTAATCCTGCATTGCATTAACGCCTCCCTCCGATTGCTTGTCATTTTAACAGTTTAACAAATTTGGCTTATATACCAACAACAGATGATAAAGTAAAATGTCTGGGATAGCAAGTAAGGAATGGAAGTATTTCATTTCCTGATTACACTAGTGGAGGAAATCAATTCCTCGTGCTTTACTTTTCTACTTCTTTTTGTCAGTTGGGTGCATATAACCTGTGAATCCAGGGGCTCTGTGTCTGCCAAAGAAAGCCAAAGCAGAAGGAAAAAAAATTAATCACAGGAGTACAGTGGGATAGAGCTTAAAGTATGCTGTGTTTAAAATGAAAGACATGGAAAACAAGGGAGGGTAATGTGTATGTTTCATAATCTGTGTTGGAAGCAGCAGCTCAGTCCCCTTCCCATGTTGGTATGACATTCCTAAGGTGTCATGTTCTTCAAATTCCTCTTTGACCAGGGATGAAGTTAGGGAGAATTATCAAGATCAGGAAGCCACACTGGCAACTCTGCAGTCCCCCTCCCAATACTACCCTCCCTTTAAATTCAGTAAATGCCTGTAATGTGGGGAAGAAAACAAATGCCATCAAAAATGACACTGCTGATGTTTTACTTTAACAGTGCCTCCATGGTTCCAGTTCAGCAGAACTGAGAGCCTGTTCTTCTTGCTGCTGGTCCCTTCCAGCATGTTGTCTTGCAGCCCTGTTCTCCATTCACTGCTCATACATATGTACTTACCTACCTACACCTCAGATGTGATCTTCTGCTCTCAGGCTCCCAGGCTCCTGTGAGAGCTCATTGTCCCTTTGCTCCTATTTTGCCTGCTTAGTCCACCATACACATTGCTCTCCTGTATAAGGAGTATTCATCATCCATTGCAGACATGGGCCAAAGAAGACCTTGGATTTCCTCTTCTTTAAAGGGCATGAGCATGTCCTGAAGTGAGTGGTGAAGGCGTGCTTGTTTCTTTTCCCTTTCACCTGGTTCTGGATAGAAATGTCACTCTCTGCCCTGTTATCCTCAAGGTGCCTTTCTTGCAATCTACTGTGCAAAGGATGGCATTTTGCAGCAGTGCTTCTCACTGCAGCTGACAGTGCCACAGTTCACCTCAACCTTTCCTACGTGCCTATTCATAATTTACATCCTCCTGCTTTCTAGACTGAGCAGTTGAGTGCCCTTTCCCCCCTCACAGTCTCGATTTCTTCTGCTTGACTTATTAGTGTGGAAAATTCTGCTGGAGGAGGGAGGTGTGCTGGAATTAGTGCTGCGTTAATGGGCACGGCTGTTCTCAGCCCTGCACGTTCACACAGCCAGGGTATGGAGCTGCTGAGGTGCTTTGCTGTGCCATGTGTCTAATCTTTCTCTCCCAACTGGTACAAACAAAAGGCACTTGTTAAGTTTAGCAACAGCATTGTCACATGAACGTCGGATTGTGTCACTGATTCTTGGCTTCGGTGAGTGCAATGTGAGAATTCAGCCTTTGAATGTCATAGTTAAGGTATGAGACTGATCTGGAGTGGTATTGAGCTGTACAAGGGTCATGCTTTGTCTGAGTTTGTACATTCCCCCCACCCCTGCTTTTTGTTGTAGGCCAGTACAGGTAAAAAAACCACAAACAAAAAACAACAACTATATATATATATATTTTTTTTTTTCTTTGTATATTTTAGAGACCTCATCTTGTCAAGCTTGCTTGAGTTCTAACATTTTGCTGCTTCTGCTTCACAGAATCTGATATTGATGCTGCTACTGCAATGATGCTGTTAAATACTTCCATTCAACAAGGGATGCTGGACTGTAAGCATAAGCCATTTTACTCTTGTTCTTCTTCTCTACTCAGTAACTAAACACTTTCTCTATAAAATTTCAGGGAACAAGTATGGTCTAGTTTCCAAACTGTAAGAGCAATCAAGAAGTAATTCTGGTTTAATTATTCTTTCAGCTAGCATTGCAAGAGTTTTATTAGACGCAGACTTCTTTTGCTTTCCCAGTTAATTTTGATTTCTTTCTGCAAAGCTCTATCCTTGTTCTCTCTGTGCTAGATAGTAAGAAGAGTTACTTGGCTACTCCTCTGTTTCTCCAGCTCTTAGCTGAGATTAGGTGATGATGTTGTCCTCTGTAGGTGACAGTAAACATTGTGACTTTGAATGCTGGCATTCAGCTCGCCTTGCAGCCAGCCAGCCAGCCAGCCACAGTGTGCCCGTGGTGCAGGTGATCTCACTGGGGCATTTCCCTGCTTAAAGACACATCTTGTTCCTCCACAGGTGAGAAACCTCAGCCCCTGAAGGCAGCCAAGAAGAGGAGCTACGGCAGCGCGTTCAATCCCGCCGGCTCCGTGGACCTGCAGGGGAGCGACTCGGCGGCCGCCAACATCGACCCGAGCGAGGACCACAACTACAGCGCCAGCAGCATGGGCTCCCAGCGCTGCGCCTCCCGCTCCAGCGTCTCCTCCCTCTCCTCCCTGGACGAGGTCTACGAGTTCCTCTCCAAGAGCAGCCACGACGGCAGCGAGGGCTTCCACAGCGAGGGGGACACAGACGGGGACTACGAAGACGATCCTCTCGGAGACAGTGGCTATGCGTCCCAGCCTCGCGTGGCTACCTCGAAGGAGAGTCAGCCCAGCAAGAAAGTGTTCGAGGAGCTGTGCCAGGAGATCGATGAGGAGCTGAAGGAAGCAGCAGGGTCTCTCCTCCACCTTGCTGGCATCCAAACATGCTTGAGTTCCTTAATAAGTACTGCAAAGACCCACTGTCACAAGCAAAGGAAAAAATAATATGTTCTGTCAGTGTTGAATATATACATATATTTTTTTTAATTGTGGCAATACTCTTCTACTTTTTGCCCTTCACAAGGGAGATCAAAGCCATAAGAGGACTCACTGCTTTTTTTATTTTTTTTTTTTTAATTTTGGGCGCAAACTGTAATTTAGCCATTTATTTTTAAATCACCACCTAAAAAGAAAATATTTAATCCTCTCAAATTAGAAGTTATGCATGACTTGTGAAAACCTGAAAGCATACTTCCTAATAATCACTTTTTAATTTTCTTTTGTTTTCAGTAGTTGACTTTTTTTTTTTTTTCAGAGATATGTTTGTTCAGATGCACACTGTGGATCATATTTACATCTCTGCTGGCCCGATCTGCAGAGGTGAATTTTATTCTGTCTAAGGGCTCTGACTTCCATGTAAAGGATTCCAATTCATTTTGCAATAAGAGAATCTCTTTATAGTTCCTAGACATCCTTCAGCCAAAAAATGTTTTTTGTGGTATGTTGAACATTTATCCCTATTTTTCTTTTAAAATCAGTGGTGATTACTACATCTTCCTGCAGATGATGCCTTTTTTAAATTTTTTTGATTTTCTGTTCAAAAATGGGTAAGTAGTTCTGTTGGAGTGGGTTTTAACAGTACTGTACATACAAGGATGCCTTAAGTATGTTGCAGAATTGTATACAGCTATCCAAGGTCATCTTTCCTGTTGCTGAAAGGTAGCATGATGTGCCATAAACGTTCTCACCAACATGAAGCTACTGCTTCCACCAGGTGTTGGGCAAGCTGGGTGAAAATTAGGAGCAGAGCCACTTAGGAAACCAATGTCCACTGTTGAAAACAGTGCTGGATTCAGCCAAAAGTTAACCTTTCCCTAAGGGAGTGTTTTCCTGGCTATTTTAATGCCTTTCTTAGACTAGTGTGGGGTTTTTTGCCCCTTTTTTTTCTTTTTTTTTTTTTCCCCTTATTTGTCAGTCTCTTCATGAATCTTGTCCTAAACTGTCTACTTCCAATGCAAACACAGCCATGCTGCTGAAGGTCTGTTGCTCTGAGGGCCCATTCCAGTGCCTCTTGAAGACAACGGTGGTGCTCCTGCTGACTCAATGGCTGTTGGATCAAGCCTGAAATATTTGAGGTTCTTTGTGTTTTGGAATTTAAAGCACAAACACTAGGAGAGAAAAAAAAAAAGTTGGTTTGGTTTTTTTTTTTGTTTTTTTTTTTTTCCCAATTCAGTTTTAAGAATGATTTATTTCTTGAAAGGGAAGGAGAATACTCTGCTTCATTCCTGCTTTGTGTGAGCACCTGTTAGCCTACACCTGTAACAGGGCAATATGTGTGCAGACGTGTGTGTGTCTCCTGGCTATCACAAGTGCTGCATTAGCCAATTAGATCTGATATTGGATGTGTTGCTGATGGGTAGTAGGGGTAAAAGTCACTATTTAAAGGAAAATTAAGTACCAACACAGTGGTTCTTAGGATTTCAGGAGATGAAGATGTGATTGCTTGGTGGAACTGCTTCTTGCTCCTGGGTTGCTTTCGTGGAAAACTGTGAAGGGCAGAGCTTGTGTCCATGTGAAAAGGAGGATTCAGATACACAGAAATACTGTGAGCAGCCTGAGGTTTTGCTCAGTGCCATGATTTCAGTTTCACACTGTTCAAGAGGGGTGCTGCCTGGCTCCTGCTGAAGTGATTGCAGCTTTCTGTAGCTTCCAGTGACAGCCAGATCAAGGTCCAGGTATTCTGGAAGCTGCGCTCGGAGTCGGCTCCGTGGTTTGATTTGGTTCTGAATTGCTTTTTGCTTCAGATAAAATTTGAGGAGGTTAATTATTACTGGGAGTGTGGCTGTGCTGCTGTTAACCCTGAAGTTGGTGACAGTGACTTCAGCGTATCTGAAGGACTGGGGTGCTAACAACGCATTTAATCACCCTAGGCAATGCCCAGTGAAAACCAGGTACTAATCAGCAGTTAGCAGCAACAGCTGCATCCCATCCATCCTTAGAGCTGCCAGCCTGGGAGAACTGGAATTGTGGAAGGGGGAGCAGTCGCAGCCTTTCCCTGGGACACAGAGCGGTGCGGCGAGGCCGTGCTCGTCCTGCTCTTCCTGCTTTGCTGTCTTCCCTCTCTGCTTCCAAAGGGGAAGGCAGATGAGCTGTGCCCCTGCCCTGTCCCTCCGTGTTGTCCCAGGCCTCTGCCCACACGTTTGGCAGGTGAAGGGCGACAGCTCAGCTGTGGAGCACCTCTCTTGGCAGTGGGAGAAGAGCTGCCCTTCCTTTCTCTTACATATCTGTTGGGTTCGGGTTGGTTTGCCACCTCAGTTAGAGACCCTGGTGTATATAGTATAAATGGAGTATAATTAAAAGTTATTTTGATTGTGGGGCTTTGGGTTTTTTTAGTGACATATGTAAAATGTTGATGCCAGTGGTTGACTTGGATACACTTTGGCAAGAAAAGTATTAATGAACCACATTCAGTTCTTTAAATGCAGTGAAGAAGTGTATGAGACCTGTGTTCATGGGAGGTTGCTCTGTTCAGGGTAAATCTGATGTGATTACTGTACAAACAGTATACTGGCTTTTCAGATTCCAATCCTAAATTACTCATCCACAAAAGTCACATCAAACTGTAAAATGGAAGTTGTGTGGTTTGCAACTTTTCATCAGCCTGAAAAGTACAAGCTTTAATTAAAGCAAAGTATACTCATACACGTTAATAATGGTGTGGTCAAAATATTTATTGAAAAGAAAAGGTAGAATATTTTAAATGTTGCACCTGCTATTTTATCTTAAAGCACATTGTTCACACCTAACTGCCAGTGCCATTATCAAGTCTGTTTTATAAATGTACATTTCTTCAAACTAAAAAGTGCATAATTAAAAGTATTATGTTACTGCCATATAGTGATATAAAACATTTTATAATTGCCAATTCATTGTAACTATTATTTATTTAAAAATGAATTGTAAGAATGCTTTCTGATCAAATGAACCAGAGTTGTTTTTAAACCATTCCCGTTAGCTTGTTTCTAATGTAGCATAAGCAATGTCCTTGGGTTTGTTTAGAATAATTTTGCCAGTAGGTGACCAATTCTAACCCTTTTTCCTCTGGTTTAGTCCTTTACCCGTTTTAAAGACGATTTACAAAAGTTTAGTTTTTTGTATGCTAATCTCTGTTAATTAAAATGTTTATAAATTTTATTTTTACCAAAGAGATGCAATTCATTATGACAAAATATTGCAGAATAAACTTTGTTTTATAACATTTGTGACTTTTCTGCCCACATTTTTCATTCAGATGATCAAAGGGGCTTTTCTAAAATAAACAGCATTGCAAACAGGAAGCGCTGTGTTCTCTCTTTGTCTGCAGACCCTGGCTCTGGTCTCAGATGCTGCTGAACATTCCACCTTCCCATTTAAACTTCTTCCACGAGACTGGACTAGTGTAAAAAGCCTGATGTGTGATTCATTGTGGGTTGGTTAAGATGTTTGCATGCATGTGGAAGTCACCTGTAAAATACCTATCAGTCCGTAGCAGGATTTGCTTACAGTCCCATTCATCCATAGCTGGCCCCTCGTGTTTGAAGAGCATCTTATTAAGGCCAAGATTTTACCCTCTAACCTGGACCCTAAGGAATGTTTTCACATCTTGGAAGTTGCTGAAACACTACTGCATAACTTCTGCCCTCCTGTGCAAAGCACTTGTTTAACCAGAAATAACTTGAATCTTTTGCTGATGAAACTCCTGTGGTTATTTGCTGTTCTGTGTCCGTATTGCTGTGGCAAAGTTGTTTGGATGAGACTCAAAGATCAACAGCCTGTTACAGCACAGGTAATTAAAAAAATGAGTCCCTGGATAAAGCAGCATAGGCGTTGTTTGAGGGTTTTTTTCAGTGTTTACTTTCTCTAGATAATGATTTATGATGTCTGTTGGTTCTTTATACAGAAGGCCTTATGGAAAGCACACAGGTGGGAATAACCCCTCTTACTAGCAGCAATAATATTCCCAATCCCATTTTATACCTCAGCTTGCTGCTCCTGGGCCAGCTTTTGCTTCAAATGCACACACATGGTGTGTGCCCTTCCAGTGCCTGAAAGGCAGAAGCACCAGAGGAGGAAAACAAGATATGTGACATGATGTTTATTAAAAGCAGACATTGGTCCATCTCTTTTGTATTTTTAACCTGGTGGTATCACTGAGTTAAGCTTGCTCTCTAGGATCTGAAGACAATACAGCTTTCTCAGTACTTGAAGTGATAACAATAGATGTTAACAAAGACTTGCTTTATTGCTGTATCTAACAAAATTTAAATCACACATTACAGAATATATGTGCACTATTAATATATTTGATTTAGTGTTCATCTTAATAGACTAATAAGAGAACAACTGCTCTAATTAGTTTGGACAAAATCACAGCCATGTATCATATGTTAATGATACCTTTCTAATAGTTATTCACTATATTATGTTGAGAACCTTGAGCTCATTGTTAAATTTCCCAGGAGTGTTTTCCTCTGTTATGACTTTGCTGGAAATTATCCTCTGTATGGAGCCACAGCTCTCAAAATAAAGCATTAACTGAAGCAATTATGCACTTACACCAGCTGTATTTTAAGGACAGTTGTTGAAGAAATACCTAATATATTAGATTTATTCGGAAAAAATGGTTGTCTAAATTTGACACGGACTCTGGTTATTCTTTCCCAGGTTCTGAGGTTACAGGTACCTGTAAGTGTTCTTATTTTGAGTAGTCTGAGTGAATACTGAGTGTAGCTTAGAGATAATTACATAGTACTCCAGCAATGCTGTTGCTGTGAACTTTCCCAGCATATTTAGCCATAAAAATCTTCCCTGTTTTTACCCATGAAGGTTGTTCTCGAAGGTGAAGCAATATCACCTCTGCTTGAATTTTCAGTCTTCAGATTTGTTGGGGTCTTTTTCTCCCCGTTCCTCCAGAAGGCTCTCCTGAAAGCTGCCTCCTCTTACTGCTGTAAACCCCTTAGAGCTGACATAAAATTACTACCTACCCTCTGCCAGGGTTCATTTGAACAGCTCTTTGTTAAACAGCGGTGTGTTTATTTTCCTATTGCATCAGTACAAAAGCAATCATTTCCCTCCTTAGACTCTTGACTTGTTAAACAAACCAGAACTATTTGTTTTCCGTTTGGAAGACACCATCTTCATTCCCCTTAACCACTTTTCTGTACCTCAGTTCCAGACTGAAGTCAGCCTGCTGGCACGTGCATGAGAACAGGGTGAAAACCACTCTAGAGTGCTGCTCTTTGAAACCTCCCCTTAATATTTCCCTGCCCTTGCAGCACTCTTGCCTGCACAGCCTTCACCTGCTCACACGCAGTTAACGAATCCTATTATCAACGAATATGTCCCTATCTTTGTTCTCCTCCATCACTGCCAAATGGTGAGGCCCCAGTCAGCAGGAAATTTGGTAGTTCATGACCTGGAAGTTAATTTAATGAGATCTGTTATGATCTTTCTGATCCCTCCTGGTGACCTTCCTGCTCACCAGGTGCAACTTTTTGCCACAGCCTGCCCAAAATAAAGAAGAACCTGTCTGTGCTCTTTCAATGTTAAGAGAAAGACATCCAGTTTCCTAAATCTAGGTTTTCTGATCCAGCTTTACTTGAGTGTTTCTTTTATGCTGGTTTCCATAATCTCCATTTCCTTGATATCTTGACTCTCCAGGCCCTAATGAGCAGTGTACTAGATTGCACTGAATGCCCAGTTTCTGTATCCACTCCAGAGGTGCTGATAGCAGTTAAGAATCTGGGTATTTTCATACTTAGAAATGCAGGTTGACTCCTATCAGACCAATCTCAGATGCTCTGATGTGTTTATGTGCTTTAGAGCTGCCAGGCAGGTGTTCAGAAAAATCTCTGTAGGTGCCTATACCAACCTTAACACAGCATCACTTTGAAAGACAGATATTGTGCCTCAAGGGCTTTTTTTTATTTTTATTTAATTAACTTGGTATCTTGGTTCCTCACTAAAATCCAGTAGGTTTGCAGTTGCTGTAAGTGCTAAAATTAGCTCAGTGAACTGAATATTCAGTTATTTTCAGTAAGGGTACATTTTATTCTCTCTCACTGTCTTTGTGCTTGTTTTCTGAACTGCTGGTGGAGGTTTCCATGCTCTGAATACGGTCAGGCCTCCACAAATAGCAGGCATTTTGCTTTTCTTTTGGCTCTGAGCAATTTAAAAGGTGAAAACTCCACCTGTTGAGTTTGGCTGCGATGTGCTGGCTGACACGTCCCGCTGTTCTGCGCAGGCTCTTCCCTGGGTCAGGTGAGGTGTGGGCAGAGCTGAGCCATTCCAAAAGAGAAGATGCTTCCTTAAATCTCTGGGTATTAACCCGAGTGCAATCGTGTTGGCTGCTACCTTAAAATATGATGTCACCTTGCCCCAATCACAGCCCATTTTCTGTGAGCGTGATGTGAACTCCCCAGAGAAGCATCCTCTGAGTGACAGCAGCATCCCGTGCGGCCGTTGCTAAGCGACAGGATTCAGCTTTCAGCAGGATCTAATTTTAAAGTATTTAACCCTAGATCTGTCAAGGTTCATTATTTCCAGTGTGCTGGTTAATCTCTACTTGTTGGTGCCCAACTTCACAAACGCTCTGCTCCTCATAGTGGTGCTGTTTTATTTATCTCAGATAATTTCTCAGAACGAGGAGAAGCAAAAACGCCCCAGGGAGAGCTCGATACCAAATTTCATTTTAGCTCTGATCTATACACAGAAATATGGGACAGAATTAGAGGTGAAAATCCTGCATTGTTGTTCTGGGAATCTTCCTTTCTTTGCTGGTTTGTGCAACTGGCTCACCTCTGCTTTCCTTCTAATGAATGCTGGATTTCAAGTGAATGAGTGCTGATGGCAATAACAATTAAGCTTCCATTTTTAGTAATATTATGTGTCCTCTTTTTTCTTGCTGAATTTCATCTAGGTTAAGAAGCTTGCCATCTTACCTAAAGGCATTTGAAAAAAATTATGTAATTTTGAAATTTAAGGAGGTTTTAATACTGGAAAACTTTAATTCTTTTAAATCATTACATTTACAGATAATGATGAAGTTCTACAGAGAATTTTTTGGGGGGTGTTTTTTTGTGGGGGTTGTTTGGTGTGGCTTTTTTTTATATATATAGTTATCTGTATTTTATTTCTTGCTAAAATGTACAGGCCTGGAATGCTATTCATGTATTTTACAGAAAAAAAAAAAAGGAAAAAAAAAAAAAATCTGACCAGCTGTGTCAGTCTTTGATTAATTACTCCACGTCCCTGTAAGTGCACTCAAGTTCACTGCTATCTTCTTAATGTGATACTCAGCTGAGATAATGCTGCTGTAATTGGTCAGTATCATAACAACAACAACAACAAAAGAAAAAACACTGAGAACTGCACAACCCCTTCCCCCAAATGCAGTAAAATTTAAAAAAGGTAATTATTCATATTTTTAAAAATGCTAATATAGTTCATCTCAGCTTCATAATCCCACCTAGGATTCTTCCTCCTGTTGTTGTTAGGGTTTAAAACTGACACCACGTTGCTCCTCGTGCTGTTTCTCCTTCCCAGTTCATACTAATCCACAAAGACAAACCTGTCCCTGCCAAGGCACTTTTTTCAGCAGTTGATTTGATCAGGAAACTCTCCTGCTGCCTTTTACTCTTCCCTTCTACCACTCCAAATTCCCATTCCTGTGGCTGGGCTCGTGCTGCCCAAAAAACTGTTCATGGCTTTCTCCTCCTGCGTAGTGTGTTGTGCCCTCTCCCTGTGCTGTCAGTGAGGAGCCCTGCCCCACATCTCCCCCATCCCTCTCCTTTTCCATCCCAGTATTTAGAGATCGAAGACCTGGCTTTCAGTTCGTTCCAAAAGTCCAAATTATTCCCAGAGGCATCAGAATCCTTTTAAAAATAATAATAAAAAATAGATCATGAATGGGAATAGCCATGATTAAAACAGTCCCTAAACTCCTGGTACATCTCCCAGCTCTTTCCTTTCTCTGCTCCTTTGTCTGTGTCTGGAGAGAAGACAAACCCACGACATCTTAGCTGCAGTAACAGCTCCAGGTTTGTGGATGTTCCTCGCATGGAGAAGTCAGGACTTCTTTCCAAGGCTTGCAGATCTCTGTCACAACTGGTGTGCATAAGAGAGCATCCACTTCTCACTCCACAATCTTCACAATGCTCCTCCTCCATTATCTTTTTCTCTATGAAATCAGGCCATTTGTCTCTTGGGATTTCATGTATATAGCTTTTATTTTTCTTTCTCCAGCAAAGGTGCAAGACTCTGGAATCTCAGTGTGGGCAGTTCTAGCCAGGGTGAGGTTTCTCAGCTATAGCCCCTAAAAGCATGAAGAAAAGCAAGAAACGAGGCTGTAGAAGATGTACAGACCTTCAACAAAAGATGGCAGAGTGAGGGGAGAGGTTTCATTTCCTTGGAGAGGGGGAATTCCACATTCAAAAAAAAAAAAAAAAAAAAAGTAAACCCCAAACTTTTTGAGCTGTTACTAAGTTCTGCTGTTTTATGGGAGCAAGTATCAATAAGGATTTGCTGTGGAGGGACAGCAGTTCCTGCTGTTGCACCCAGGGCTGGTATGTGTTCTACACACGTGGAATGTGAGCTGCAAAGTTCAACTCTGACTTATCACAGGCTGCTGCCTGATCAGTTTTTCCATCTTTCCGTCCTCAGCAATTTCTTTCTGTACAAAGGCACCGCTCCCCTGGCCATGCACACACCCTATAGATGACTCAAGCTATTTAACCTATGGGCTTGGAAGGGACATGAGAGAGAGAGACTTGTTCTCATTTCTATTTTTAAATGCTATGGAAACACTGAAATTATGATAATAGAATAATAATTAAACTGTTCTGTGAGGCACATATCTGTACATATATATACTTTTTTTTTTTTTTACTACTTGGCCTTTTTTTTATCAGAACAATCAGGTTTTGACGAGGTGAAAGGTTATTCATAACGAGCAGTTTGTTACAGTCACCATGAGAAATAACGAGCGTGCATTGTGAGCACACATCCTGCTGTTCAGACTTGCCGTTGCTACGATAACAGAAACAAAACACCAGTTTCGGGTGTTTGCAGCTTCCGAGGATGTGGTTTATGTGCTGCTTGTGATAGTCTGATGACTGAAGATGGCTCCCTTCCAATCATTTTTTAATTTTCTCTGTCTCTTAGAAACCCTTTTGTTGTGAGTACTTGTGAGGACATAAGCGATGACAATGAAGTTTATTTTCCCAAAGCCCGCAAAACATCCTGGATAATCTGAAATACGTTCTTTATTTATTTCTTTACCTGCACCTATTCCTGGGGTCTGTAAGTACAAGTTCTGACTAATCAGACGAGAAGAGCAGGGAAGGGAGGACAAACGAGCTTGAAAATAGGACATTTTGAAACAATCACTATAATTCTTAAACAAATTAGTTGTCTTGAGACAGCACCTAGAATTCAACACCCATTGTACCAGCTGGTAAGCACAGAGACAGGGGAAGGACAGCCTCTGCTATGCTGTCTACCCTTTGCTATCTGCTCTTCCCCACGAAAACAAAAATGCCACGAGTGTGGGGAGGGATTCCTTTGCTCCACACGTCCTGTTCGAGCTTGCATTAAGCCCTGCTGCCATAGCCCCGTGCTTACATCCCCGTGGGTGTGTCACAGAAGGCAGCATTTTGAGGGTCCTGTGGCAACCACCCCACACTGCTTGGCATTCCACTCCCCTGAGCTCTCTCCCTCCAAACTTCCCAAAAGAAGAACAGTCCCTTGCAATTACTGAGTCAGTGCTGCGGAAGCCTTAGGACACCACGCTGTGGTGACACGTCCCTGGGCTGCAGCGCTGGGACAACCTTGCTCTCCAGGGAGAGCTGAGAATTAAGGATGTGCTTGAAAGGAAACACAACAATAAAGACATTTTTTCACAGCTGACGTTTGGGGAAGTAGCACTGCAGCTGCCACGGCAAATCAAACCGAGGAATCTGAGGATTTCCTGCGAGAGAGTTAAAAAAGCCCCAACCAACAAACCACCTAACTTTTGTCACCTGTGTTTCTGGGCAAATTTGCTGAAGCTGTTTGCCAAGTACCACCATAGGGACATTGATAAATTACAGAATTAACATTATAGGGACTCTAGGATCCATGAGGAGCTGGGCAAGATACAGAACCACTTTAAAAGACAAGGGGCTGGCCTGATGCTTAAATACACTGAAGTAGGGCTGTTCTGATGAGCCTAAAAATCCTGCAGCCAGCTCTCAGCCTTAAAGCAGTAAAAGCACTCAGCTTTTATTTGCCTCTTTCACTTGTTTCAAGAAACTGGCTTTGCTTCCTATGATAAATGCCCTATATGATGTACATTTGGATCTTGCCACTCTTGCCACTCTGGGTGGATGCAGGCAAATAAATTTCGTGCTCTTCCACTCCGAGTGCTGCTGTCAGTGGGGAAGCCATTCATTCTGCCACAACTAGGCACTGCAATTCCCTGAGCTCCGTTTCCCGGCTTTCAGCTGTGAAACCTCTCTGCCAACATTCACTGCACCAAAAAGAAGGGGAAAACTGCATCACAAAAGCATCTTTGAGGGCAGCACAAACCCGGGAGTACTTGCAAAGTGTGTTCAAAGTGTTTCAGTGCAACATTTCAATGAAAGACGCGTCCTAGAAAATGCAAAGCTAAAAATACAGGTTGGAGTCAAACATAAAGGCTTTAAATCATTTTCCTGTACAAAATTTACTGCACTGACATATAAGGATATACCATAGAAGGTGTGCTGCTCTTAGCCCTGATGTGCAGCAATTGCAAACCCCATTTGCTTCGCTAGAAAACTTCTGTAGGGGATGCAAAATGGAGTGGAAGGAGACGTGTATCTGCTCTAATAGTTAAAAACTAGAGCTTCTTTATTTCTTATTCCAGGACTGCTGCTTAAGCTCTTCTGGTCAAGCAGAACAGCAGCAAGATCATTTGGATGAATGATAGCATGTGTTTTGCTTATATCCTCTTTTATACTTCCCTAAAAATGCACAGTGCTGTTGTTGGCAATTGGGATCAGCAACACGTCCTCCAACATTAAGACTTCCTGTGGAGATACAAACATGTTTATTAATCTGGCCCCCATGTCATATTTAGGGCTTGCCAACTCCACTACTGTGATAAGCAAAAGAACAGCACCCACATACCAGCAAAGCCTCAAGACTAAGGAAAAAATCAGCTTCCATTACAGGCACCTTCTATCCACTCCTACTTAAGGGGAACAAAGACAAAAGGAGGTTAAAAAATAGATGATTTATCACCTCTAGCACTGCCCACTACTGAGGAAGAGCTATGAAGACACAGTGTTGAAATCAAGTGGAAAAAAATGATACCATGGAAACTGAACAAAAATAATAATTTGCTGCTACATCTGTCCTAGACCAGGAAGCCCTTAAGCTGCAAATCGCCAGATGCTCAGCAAACGCTGGTGAAGTCTCATCATGTTTTTGCCTTATTACTCTTTTCCTTAGACATCTGTTTCCAGTCGTGTTCAGAAACAAAATTCTGCACTGGCTGAGTACCTTGCGGGACCAAATACACTTTTTATGACGTTTTCAGTTTCTGTTTGAAGTGTGCTAATGGTATATCCACGTTTAAATGTTTGGCCGGTCTGAGGATAAAGAAGCAAATCGGAGATAAGTATCAGAGCCTCGGCAATCTCTGAAGGATGGCTGAATGCTGGAGAAGCTCAAAGGTGGCTCTGAAAAAGAGACCTGCACACTGGAGAGAGCAGAGAAGGGCTCCCCCAGGAAAACACTGGGTGCAGCTACCCAGAATCACAGAACTGGCAGGGTTGGAAGGGAGCTCTGGAGATCATCCAGTCCAACCCGCTGCCAAGGCAGGGTCACCTGGGGCAGGTGACACGGGAGCGTGTCCAGGTGGGGTTTGAATGTCACCAGGGAGGGACACTCCACAACCTCCCTGGGCAGCTGTGCCAGTGCTCTGCCACCCTCAGTGTAAAATTCTCCCTCGTGCTGAGGTGGAACTTCTTGTGTTTCAGTTTACGGCCACTGCTCCTCGTCCTAACACTGGGCACCACTGAGAAACGTCTGGCACCGTCCCCTGGGCACCTGCCCTAGAGATATTTATATGCACTAATGAGATCCTCCCTTCAGTGATGCCCCAGACTGTGGAACTGGAGCTTCTGCAGCTTCAGAGGGCACTGCACGACCCGGGATCTACCCGTGCTCTCCATCAAGGACATAATGGATATTCTCAGGATCTCCTTCAGCTAGGATGCGAGGGCTGGAGCCTGTGGGGAGATGCAAGCGCCGCCACTGACACCCACTGCGGGCCATGGGGAACGACGGAACCGCCTTTTGTTCCACTGAGCGCCTCACGGGCCCGCAAATCACCGCGGCCGCCTCTGCTTCTGTGCCTGCCGCCCGCGGTGACCGGCCCGGGGCTCCCCCTGGCGACAGCGCTGCCCGGGCGGGGAGCCGAGGGACCGGCGGCGGCACGGTGCCCAGGCACGGATGGAGCCGGGGCACGGAGCATCGCCCGCCGCTCCCCGAGGCGCGATCATCGCCACCGTCGCGACACGAGCCCCCGGCCCCTGCTCGCGGGCGAAGCTTTTTGGGCGGGGCGGCGCCCCGTAGCCCGGAGGCCGCGCGCGGCCCCGCAGCCGTTGCCGTGGCAACGGGAGGCGACAGAGAGCGCCCCGCCGGTGTCACGTGACCCCCGGCCCTCCCGCCGCCATCTTGGAAGTTGCGTCAAGATGGTGGCGCCTGCGGCTTAAAGCTCCGCCCCCCCAGCCTCGCGCACGGCGCGGTTACGTCATCACGTTCATGCCGCCCCGAACCCGGAAGTGCGCGGAGATGGCGGCGGCGGCGGAGCTGCAGGGGAAGTACCAGAAGCTGGCCCAGGAGTACTCCAAGGTACCGGGCACCGGGGCCCGCAGCCCTCAGGGCTGCAGCGCTGGTTTTTGTGGCAGCGCCCAGTGCCGGGGGCCCAGGGGTGCCTCCTCCGGCAGCCCCGGGAGGCACGGGGGATGCGGTTTGCAGGTGCCGCGGGAGCGCGGCGAGAGGCGGAACGGCCTCGTCTGCAGGGCATCCTGCAATACAGTGGGCTCAGCTGTGCCAGGGAAGTGAAACCGGCAGTGTTTTCCCTTGTTCTCTCTCCACTTTCCCGTTCGGGCGCCAGCTTTGGTGTTGTCCGCTGGGGTGTAAACATTTGCCCAGGCCTTGGTGGTGCATCTCTCCCCGCTGGGCTCGCTCTGGCCCGGTGGGTGTGGGAGCTCGGCGGTGGCTGGGGGGCTTGCAGCGTCTTGGAAGTGGGCAGGACACTTACCTCTACACTTGCCTCCTGTCTGTCCCCTTTCTTCTGCCCTAGGTGACTTTGCATCCTGTTTCTGTTGCTGCTTGACACAAGGTTTGCAAAGATGTGTAGCCCATCGAGGAAAACAATCTTTCCTTTCCAAGGTTCCTGAGGTGACTTCTAAAGCTGTGGAGCCTTGCATAATACAGGGCTCTTCATTCTTTCTTCTTCACTAAAAGGAAGAGGAGACTCTTGGCCTTGAATGGCACAGTCCTTCAACAGCCTTGGGGAAGAAAGGCAGCACTTTGGTTTTGTGCAGCCCCACATCAGCCACTGGCACAAGGCACTTGTCTGTGTTTGACACTTCTCCCAGTTTACACAACTACAGGTCTTCAAACACTGTTCTCCTTGGAACTGTTATAAAAACACCATGTGTAGAAGCGAAATTGTTTACAGATAGATGTCCTTTTAAGGCTCCTACAAAATAATTGTAAGAAACTTTAATTTACTTTGCAGCTTTGTAGGTCACAGAGTTCATGTGTTTTCTTGTTTTATACAGAGGCTCTGTTATTCCTTGGAGATCAGTAGTGGCTGAGGATAAGATAATGGAGGGATTTTGGTGCTTGATTCCTGAATGAGTATTGGAAATGTGGACTTCCAATAGTTCCAGCTGCTGGATCCTCTTTCTTTTAATATCATGGTGTCCCAAAGCTTTCTTTGAGCTTCATTGTGCGTTTCTCAGCCTGTGGCATTTCCCTTACCCTTTGTGGGAACTATTTTTTTCATCTCATCCCATTTCTCGTGCAGTGCAGCTCATTGTGTGACTCCCCTTTGCAGAACCTTCTCCTCTTGGAGCATATGTTCAGTTGGCTGCTTGTTGTGTGCAGGTGGAAATGGAGAGTAGCCCTGGAGTAGCCTGGTCACTCAGTGGGGCTGTGAAAGCCACGGAGAGAGCTGGACAAGAGTTTGACACACTCAAGCAGTGCTGGGGGATGTCCCTGCCAAAGGATTGCTTTTCCTCTTGGTTCACAGAGCAGCCCAGATGAAGGGGAGAAGAAGAGACTCTGAAAACACACAAGTTGCAGCTTCTGGCATTCTCATGAAAGAATAGTCAAAGCAGCTCGTGGCAGGCAGCCTGTGTGGGTCACACTTCAGCTGAGGTCTCTGGGTGCAGCAGGACTGAGCTGCCTCATTCTCTGCACCTGATGGGCTCCTGCAGTAGTAACTGGCACAAAAACAGGTGTGCAAAACTACTGCACTGCTCCTTCTTGCTAGGGAAACCCTGTGTTTGGAGGTTTTTCTGTGGTGCACTTGGAAGTTTCTTGTCTTGCCTTTGTGATGCCTGAGCAGCACCGTGGTAATACTGCAGGGGAAACAGCTGTGCTTTTGCAGTGACTTCTGACCTTTCAGATACACTCAGTCATCACACTGAAACAGTGAGCCATTGTTGTTTTACACTGCATCTTCCCTTCAATGCACCTGCCAGAGGTATTTCCAAACACTGTACAAACCCTTTTAATTTATATCTGCAACAGCTGGACTCACACATGTCAAATGAATGCAAACTGCCTTTGAAGAAACCAAGATGTGAGCAATTTTCAAGGAATGGGGAGATGGAACTGTTGATATCCTCACTGCTGCAGGGTAGAGGTACTCTGTGAAGTGACTGGGAAATAGATTTCTTGAGTATCACTTTTCACTGCAGTGATTTTAACTCAGATTTTGAGTATGATTAAGGCTTAGAGAGCATTTCCATCTCTGCTTTTTATACCTTTGTGTGTCGGTCTGTTCTCTCTGGATCATCTGCTGCCACTAGTAATAAGTAATTTTTCATTAAACTCCTCTTGAAGTGATACAGATTTTGACTTTGTGAGTCCTGCTTATATTCCAGAACCAGCTATAAACAGTTTTGGGGAGAAGAGGGGAGAGACAGAAATAGCGCTGAATATGACCAAGAACTTAATTAATCAAGGAAGAGGTTGCAGCTTTTCCATATTTGTTCCTAGTTCTTCAGATCTTAACTATATTTAAGTAACTGATCTTCAGGGGTATTTATTGAGTAAGAATTCTCTTCTGCTGGACCAAAATATTCAGGTGGTAAAGTGACTTCTTGTTCCTTGGCAAGTCATGATGTGAATTGGATACTTTTTTTTCCGAGCTCATACCACTGCTATCTACCTGAAGAGAATACTTGAAAAAGCAGTCACACCTGGTACTCTCCTGAGAGAATATGATGCTTTTTGCACTTTCTCATGAATGGCTTTTATTCATTCTGTTCTTGCAGTTACTGGCATCTCTTGTTTTTCAGCTTCGTGCCCAGAACCAAGTCCTGAAAAAGGGAGTTGTAGATGAGCAAGCAAACTCTGCCTCACTGAAGGTAATCTCTAAAGACTGCTCATGTCAGGTGTACTAAGCTGTGACAAAATAAGTAAACAGGGTGCTTTTTACTAAAAGTAATGCCAATAAAACAATGAAGAAGGAACTTGATTTTAGTAAAAGAATTTCTGTTTTGCAGCTAACCTGTTGTTCTCTGTAAGTGTTGACTTTGTAAAAGTGGAAGGTTGCTTCTTGATTAACCTATAGAATGAAATGCTACTTGAGTGTGATCTGTGGGCAGCTCAAGGAAATAAAATACATTCTTTTGGTTTAGAAATGATACTTTTTGCCTCCTCAGTGTTTGAAAAGTGAAGCAGTTTTCTAATTTGTTCTTGTTTTTAATTTGTAAAAAAAGTGTGAAAATTTTTTTTTTTTTTTTTTTTTTTTTTGTCATTCATGAACAACTGAAGATGAAGGATCAATCACTGAGAAAACTGCAACAAGAAATGGACAGCTTGACCTTTCGAAATCAGCAACTTGCCAAGCGGGTGGAGCTACTTCAAGATGAACTTGCATTAAGTGAAGCTCGGGGCAAAAAGAACAAGGTATGTGCTGAAGACAAAAAAAAACTTGCTTAGCAGATGTCTGCTCCTCACCTGTCAATGCCTTATCCTGGTTTTTTAGAAGTAGGTATTTTGTGTCAAGGGTTGAGCTGAATGCTCTTGTCAGAACTTGTGTTATTTTACCTGATGTTAGTGAAAATACCTATAAAACAGGTATGGATATATGTAATACATGCTGTGTAGTTCTCTACTCTTCTAGTCTGTCATCTGACTGATGCTAAATTGCTGTCTTCTTTTTTGGATATTTATTAAGTGTTCAAACAACTGGGAAATACCTTGGAGCTCTGTGATTAGTCAGCTGCTATGCAGAAAGCTGATTGCTCCTCATTTCCCATCCCCACCTCTTTCCTTTGTAATTTTGATGCTGGTAGTTAACTCTTCAGCCTGTGATCATAGCTGATTTGTGTCAGAGTGCAATCCCTTTAGAAGGAGCAGAACATGTGCCCATATGTCAGGTGGAATTCACAGCCTGGCATCAAATACAGAGGTGACTTAGCTGTCCCAAGTGCTTGAAGTTTGGTGTTGGGTTTAAATGCAAAGAGTCTCCCCTGTGTTTGGTGAGGATAATACCTTTCTTCAGCATTGTGGTGTATGGGATTCACTGGTGGTCTGAGTCTTTTGGATTAAATGGGTGAAAGATGAGGAAACAGTTGGCAGAGGGATATGTTTGGTTGATGGGCAGGGAAGACCCTGTGGTTTCCATAGCACTTTGAACTACAGCCTGGCTTACACCTGGACACTTGCTGGGGACTGATGTGCCTTACACACAGTTACCAAACCAACGGAGCCTGTGTGTGTTTGGGTTTGGATCACTGACTGCATGGGATCATGCAGGGTTCCAGTGAATTCAGATGGGCTGCTGCCCATCCCAGTGAGTCCCTGTGTGTGTGATTGGCACACCTGAGTGGAGGCTTTCCCGAGGCAGTGTTGTACCCCTGTAGGGTAACAAGGCTATGAAGGAAAGTGTGCTGCCTTGAGGCTGGTGCTGTGTGCAATATTCATCCTTTTGATGTATCAGTCAGTGGCAGCAGGTCATCTGCTGGTGTGCCCCTTCTGGGAATTAGCTCTGGGAACTGTTCTCACAAACCTGGGACTTGGAGATAGTGAGTGCATTTTGTCTCTTTTAGAAAAGTGTAGAATCCTCATCTCAGCTGAGTCAAGAACAGAAAAGTGTCTTCAATGAAGATCTTCAGAAAAAAATAGAAGAAAATGAGCGACTACATATACTTGTGAGTGAAATTTTGTTTAGCCTTTATTTTTGGTTCAGAAAACTGATGACACAAAGAAAGATATGGGAAGTAAAGTGCTGTCTGAAGCTGGGTTTAGAAGCTTAGTTGTATGCAAAACAGTAGATTAGACCAGATTATTTATAAAGATGTTCACTAGGTAAATAAAGTGTTTTGACTTTGGATTCTTAAGACTATGTGTGGAATCACATAATGCATGTTTTCTCATTTAGATTTTTAACTTTTGGTGACAGCTGCCTTACTGAAAATAGCCTGGTATTGGGTGGAAATTTCTTATTAGTTCATTAACTGTTTCAGAATTGCTTTGAAGTTTAAAATATTTTCTGCAAGTTGCCATAATTAAGTCAGGAATTACATTACCAAAATGGAATGCATTTTACTTTAGAATACTTGAGAAAAACCTTATTGTTCCCATTCAGTTTTTCATGTGTCTGCTATTAGTCAGCAATATATTTAAAGAATGCTTATTACTACAAAACTTTGTTTTTATTAAACTACTTAGTTCCTGAATCTTTTCTCTGTAAATAAAATAAAATTTCTGTTTGTCTGAGAACTGGTAATTGCTGTTGACCTGATCTGGCTAATGAAATTGCAGTAACTTAGAGGACTGGATTCAATAGTAAAATGAAGCTTTCTCTAAGAGCTTTGCTTTTCTTCCTTTAGTTCTTTGAAGCAGATGAGCAGCACAAACGTTTAGAAGCAGAGCTGAGGAGTAGACTGGAGGTTTTGGAAACAGATGCTGCCCAGCACCAGGCTGTGGTGGACAGCTTAACGAAGAAATACACCGAGACCATAGAAAAGCTGCAGAATGATAAAGCCAAATTAGAAGTAAGGAGTTTTCCTCTTGCTTGGAAGTTTGAAAAGTTTTGAAATGCAATGTCTTGCTGTGTCAGCACTTACATTGTGAGATTATCTTCTTGCATAAAGATCAAGTCTCAGACACTAGAAAGAGAAGCTAAGGACTGTAGGCTTCGAACTGAAGAATGGTAAGTGTCTTTATTTCATATAATGAAAATTTCATTGATGTAAAGAAATGTGAAACATTAACTGGATAATTTTTTAAGAATAATACCTTTTAAAAAAAGGGGATTAAAAAAAAAGACTGTGATAAAACTCAGATTATATTATCGTGAAGACAAGTGTGACCAAGCACAGGCCAAGCCCCCTTTTCCTTTGCTGTACATGGAACTAGACAATTCCACAATTTCTGTTTTCACTAAGAGCAGTTTTGTCTCCAAGCTTTTTAAATGGCTGTGGTGTTGATGAAAGCTTGAAGAATTTATTTGTAATGGAAAGCCATAGAAAGTAAAAACTTGTATGAAACAAAGGTATGTGAATTAGTAAAAACTGCTTCTAAGAACAAAGTTTGAGTGATGTATGCTGGGAGAACTGACTGAAAAGAGTTTCAAAAATCCCCCTCCACTGCAAAAGCTTCTTGAGCAATTGTTTTTGCTTCAGATATAATGTTCTCAGCTAGAATATATGAAAGTTTTTATCAGAGAATTATATTGCTAGTTTTGGAATATTTTCATTGTCTTGAAGACAAGTTGTAAAAAATGGGAAGTTGAAGACTGTAGGCCAAATCAAATTAGGGTGCGTTTCTCTGAAGTTCATTAAGCTGCATTTTTTTTAGAAGATATATCTGCAGTGTGGATCTTTAATATAATGAATAAGATGTGTAGTGAATGATCAGATGCAGAGTTCCTTCTTTTACATAGTAACCCTGAAATGTTTTAATTATGTTGATGTGAAGATACTTGAGTACAACAACTCCACTAATACAAGGCAGGATTTCACTAAAAATGACTTGCAAAAGAGGATGACAGCTGTTTGGCTGCTGTTTGCTTTCTCGTGGTGTTTGAAAAACTGTAGTTTTCATCTGCTGCTATTCAGTTCAGGCTTTTTTCTATCATGTTCTTTGGTGACTGGGTAATTGATGTCATTGTAGGAAGTTGTCCCTACTATTTTAAGTTATACTATATTAGGTTTTTAAAAGTAATAAAGCCTGACACTTCATTTTAAACACTGAAATCCCTGTCTGTTGAGCACATGGCAGGATGTGTCTCTGAGAATACTGCCCTTCTGTTTTCCCTGCTTTGTCAGGGGAAGGGATACATTTGCCTCTGACACCCGCACTTTACTCAGAAAAGCCGGGGAGTATGAGACTTGACAGCCTGCATGCTTTGAAAATTAAAGGGCAGAATGTAAGGCAAAACATGTCAAACTACTTGTTTGTCATTCCTATACAGTATGAAAAGGAAATATCAGTCCATTTGAAGTTTGCCTTGGAGTTAATTTTCTGTCATGCTCAGTGCTACTGCAGTACCTGCTGTACTTTTCTATGCAATTTTCGAGCTGCTCTCCAAGAAAAAATATTTGTTAATATGCATAAGCTACTTATTGGCCAGTTTCTTCATATCTTCCTTGTCTATTTTGGATTATTTTGCCTGGTTAGACCTGATAAGTTTCTGTGTATCAAATGTTATAAAAAGAGAAAAAAACCTGTCACTTTGGGCACCTTCCCCCCCACCCTCCACTATATGTGCAGGAGTTCTTTATGTCAAACAGGAAGCAAAACAGTGAAGAATTTGGGGGCCTAAGTTGGGTAAGGTGTGGAATTTGGTCTGAATCCATAATTGAGTGTTCTTTGTAGATATATTATATGTATATAATGCTGGAATATATCACTTTCATCTCAGGAATCTATTCTAATTATATCAGTAACTTAATTACTTAGGTTCACATGTATACACAGTCAAATGCAAGCGAAGAAAATTTAGAAAAAAATCACTTGAGAACACATCAGAAACATAATTGTCAAGTCTTGTCAGAACAGGCAGTATCATAGCAGTATTTCAATATGGGGTTTTGAAAAGCCTTTTGAGGTATTTCAAATAGTGATGTGACATAGTTAACTGAATTATTGACAACTCATTACCTGCTTATTGGAATACTGCATTGGATGCATAGTAACTAATTTGAAGGCTCTTTTACATTCCTATCCAAATTCTAGTCGAAAAGAATGCCTTCATGTAGCTTATATAATAGTTGCACAGTAGGAAAATCAGGTGAATTTTAACTCTGAAGTAAATTGAGCTTGTCAAGAATGGAATGTAGAATTTACAAGTTTATGGTAACTTTCACTGCTTTTGTTAGGGATTAGGATTCAATGTTGTGTTAAATATGACATACAGGAAGACAAATGATTCTTACTGTATTATTTCTATCTAACTTCTAGAAGGAGACAGATACCTATACACTCAAGTGATGCTTGTAGTGAGATATGGTGCTGGTGATACAGATGAAATTTTAAAGGTTTCAATGTGTGTGTGTGTGTGGTTTCTTGTTTGTCTCTTTGTTATTTAGCCAGCAACAGCTAAAGAATCTTCAAGCAGCTTTGGGCAGTAGACTGGAAGAATCTCTATGCATAATTAATGAAAAAGTACCTTTTAATGACACAAGTACGTATGGCCTTGGTTTGGGTATCTTGTTTGGTTTTTTGGGTATCCATCTGGAGGGAGTGCTCCTTATGAATTAAAATGTATTAGCTGTAAGAAATGTTGGATATCTGAACAGAAACTTGGAGGTAACTGTAGTAAGTATTCCTAATACTTGTTATGGTCTTCAGTAATTGTAAAATATCAAGTTTTTATGTATGTAATGGAAATTTAAGCATTTGAAAGATTTTGAGTGATTTGCCACTTGTTTTGCTTAGTGTTGACAGAATATTGTAAACAATGAAAGAACGTTGTCAATTTAATGGTTGCTCCATAAAGATTGATTACTCATCTCAAAGAGTATTATTTTTGGCAGAGTACATTCAAGAGTTGCAGTAAGGTGGGGACAAACTGGTGGCTGCAAAGATATTGCATCAGTAATGGTCTGCACTTATGACTAGTGGGGAATTTGTCAGTGTGTCTCATTGATCGGGAAACACACAGAGTAGTTCTGTCCTGAAGGCTGTCTTAGACTCATTTGTCTCTTCATGGGGAAAAAAGCCTTTGAACTTGGGGACTTTTACCTGAAGCAATGTTTTTCTGCTTCCTTTCCAACTGCTGCTAGCTGAGCTGAAGTGCAGAGGATCCCCTGGAGTTAGGAGTGCTCAGCCTTTGCATGGCTTTGGTACAAGTATGGGTTAGTATGTGCTGGGTCAGTGCTGTGCACTGTGTGCTTTCCTAAATAGCTGAACACAGGGGAGGGCAGGCACTGCCTGGACTCTTCTGGACCCTTCAAGAGTAAGAGTACCTGGAATACTGAAAAAGCTGAAAGTAGTGAAGAAGGAGCAGAGAAGTGAAAACAGGCTTTTGAATTTCCTATGTATTTCATTGGTAGCTTTTGGATTTTTCATTCAGTGAAAAACCTGATGACAGTGTATTAAGTAGCCTTAGGTTCTCTAAAAGCTGATCTGGCAGGTACTGCAGGGGTGAGTGTTCCAAGTTCTCCACTGGTTTGGCAGTCCAGTGAGTCTTGGCTTAGGAACACCAGATCATAATCTCTTTAGGAAATGTTGACTCCCATAAAGCACATCATGCTTAGGTGTTGGTGCCTTGAATTGGTACCCTTTTCACTTCTCTCACTTTGCCTGGCATCTCCTGCCTATTTCTACTTCTCTGGCTTCTTTAGCTTGCATTTTTTTATAGGTGGTTGTCATTGTAGCAAGAACTTTGCTAAAGTAATTTATCTGCTCACTCAGCTGCCATAGCATAATGCCTTTGCTTGTGTAGTACAAAACACTCCAAATAGAGAACACCTCTTTAGTGATAGATCAATGGAAGTCAGGAGGTGTTTGTTTGCTGTGGATTCCAGCTGTCTTCCTATAGACTCTGTAGCTGGCTTCAAGTGTAACTAGCAGCTAATTGCAATAACAATCAAATGATTCCCTGGCTGCTGAGCATGATTTCTAGAGTAGAAAAGGTTTTCTGAAGCATTTAGTTAGATGTAGGATTCAATAATTTTGGACAGAGTTTTTTTTCCTCTAAACATAACTACCTCTTCCCATGTGTTGATAGCCAGATGTGAATGACACAAAAGGAATAAGAAACTGTAAATTTTCTTCGTTAGCAAATTTTAAATTAAACTGGTTGTTCTTTGACTGAATTGAGAATGGATATGATCCGTTTCAAATCTCTAGAACTTTATAAGCTGTTCTCTAGGTACAAATAGCCCTCTGCCCCTCTAATTGTGGCTGCTTTTAACTGAATAACCATTCTAGTTATGTCATGCTGAATGCTGAAATACATGAAGAGTACATTTTAGTATAAATTATCAACATACCAAGTATACAGGAGCTTTAAAAATCATTGAAAGCATTCAAAAATATATTAGTCTTATTTGGCCCCTCCTTGGAATGTAATTGAAATTTGAAGATAATCTTGAATTCTTTAAGTCTTGAATTAAGTGTGATTTCTTTTAAAAGATTTTTTTCACTCTTGTTTGTGGTGAATACTGTTCTTTGGGAAGAGGAGTCTGCTTTTATCTTTCATAGTCAGGGTCTTCAAATGATTAAATTTGACTTAAATCTGAGGCAAGTATTCAACTGCTTTCCCTCCACTTAATCACAGAAACCATTCTTAAGTGAGGATATTTAGGCCTACCTTATTGTAGTCAATTGTCTCTATCTCTTTAGTTAATATTGCTTACATAACCTATAATATCCCTGCAATGGAATTTTTTTTTAATCACCATTTACCAATAAAAGTCTCTTAAAACCTCCCACAATTTAACAAATGCTTTTAACTCAATTTTTGTCCTGTAGGATCTACTCGATACAATGCTCTGAATGTACCATTGCACAACAGAAGGAATCAGGTAAGTGCTTCTTGTGGTTTCATGTGACTCTGTGCAACTTTCTACACAGGTACTGAAATAAAACCAGTCATTTTAGTATCTGAAATGGCAGAAGATTGTCTTACTACTGTCATGATATTCTGAGGGCATTTCTGCCCACAGAGCCTCTGCACTTTTCTAGGGGTTGTGTATATTTTTCTTCTGTCAAGGAGTCTTAATAAAGTGATATGAAATATTCTTTTATTGGGTCAACCTTCAGCAAGCTACAAGTTGGAACATTTCATTTTTAAAGTTGATTAAAACTATATTAGTTCAGAGGTCTTTTCTTGAAAAAAGGTAGGTTTGGTATCCTAAATGTCTTTTCCCTCAAACTGAGCTTCTTCAGTCCCATCACTTGAGCTCCAGAGAATGTATGCTTTTGTAAATTGCACACTGGTGTTTGCACTAAAATGCCATATTTGTTAACACTGCTTGTCACTAGTCACAACCCTCTCAAGGAATAATTCATGTCACTTTGAGATCTCTGCATGGTTCATTTACATTTTGTGGGATACTTCTTGCCAAAGCACCTCTTATTGCAGCAAAATAACCCTTACACATTTAAATATTTTTAGGAAACAAACAGTTTCTGTTCACCACTGTAATTTCTTGAGATTCCTTGGGAATATTATTTATTCAATATTCAAAAAATGAGCATTGGTTTTTTGTGAGTGGCTGAATATTTTAAGGGTTTTTACAATAGCAAATCAGAAACCTGTACGGAGTCAAAATTTTCCTGTGTTGCTGCCACTGAAGATGGGCTCTACAGCACTGTGGGGTTTTTTCTATTTGCTTGTGTGTCTCAAGCCTTCAAGTCAGTGCATTCAGATGCTACTGCAGAAAGATTTAAAACAGTTGCTTTCTTCGTTCTTCAGAAGTGCCTATAAAGAGACCTTTTTCCTAATAAAGTCAGCTGTGAGAACTTTCTTACAGTTTCTCCTTTTACTGTTTTCTGCCAGCACTATGTCAGGCAGCCTCATGCTTCAAGATTTGCAGTCCTGAAAATGTTCCAGGACAGATTTTTATGACTGGCTTTGCCAGCAGAGGCAAAATGCTGGTATTATTATCACAGGCTGCAGTGTAAAGGACAGCAAAACAGTAATAGTGTCTGTTTCACTTCCTTACGTTGCTAATTAACATACACAAACTGAGTATAATGACTGCTTTAATTACTTGCCACCATCCCAGATCCATAACCAAGATTGACCTGATTTATCAGTCCATTGAAGCATTAAGAGTACATCTCTGAAGGATAAGTTATTCTTGGCTGAAATGTCACTATAACCTTATTCTCTTCCCATAAGTCATAACAGAGTACAGTTTTCTTCTCTCTTGAATTTATGTTCCATTCTGGATTAATTTCTTTGTTACCTTCCTGCTGTACTAAAGCTACAGAACAGCCTTACTCATGAGCAGCAGCTCAGTTCTGTTCAGGAGAACAAGAATTGAGTGTTCCTGTTTAGAGAAGCAGACACCTTTAATTCTAGGTAAAAACATCATTGGTTTTTACTAATTAAATAGAGCTTTCCTTGCAACCAAGTGTTGAACTGTTGTCAGCAATTAGTCTGTTGTTCTTTGGAAATTTCAGGCATGATTTCTGTAATTGTGCTGACCTTTAAGTGTTCTTGTGGCCTGTAAGTTTGAGAAATGCAGCAGAGGCAAAGCATCATCAGTTATGTGAAATAAAAAAATACTTTGTTGTCGAAGAACAATGTGCCCTTCTGAGTGGGGTTGTAGTTTATGCATAAAAATTAAGTTAAACATAAGTGCTGCTATGTATTTTAGGCTGAAATAATAACAAGAAAGGAATTGCTGATAATGATTTTTTTGTATCCAAACAGGGGTTTTTTTTCATATTTAAATAGATCCATGTCAAGTACAATAATTTTATAACTGTCTTTACAGCTGAAGCTGCGAGACCTTGCTGGCCAGGCCCTGGCTTTTGTCCAAGAACTTGTAACAGCTCTCCTGAACTTCCACACATACACTGAGCAGAAGGTACAGATCTTCCCCATTGATTCTGCAACAGACACAATATCACCCTTAAATCTGAAGGTAAAGTTTACACTTTACTTTATACTTCAGCTACAAGTATATTCAGTTAGTTAGACTTTCATGAGTGGTTAATCTTAGTCATGCATACTTCCACCACTTTTACTGGAATGCTCTGAGTGTGTTCCTGAGAGCCAGCCTCTCCTGCATGAGGTATCTTTTGTGCTGGGTGAATTCTCTGAATGTAGGTGAGGTGTAGCTGCAGACAATCCTTTTCCCCTGTGCCTCTGATAGAAGACCAACATGGTAATCAAATCAAAGCTTTGCTTTTTGATTG
>VZTR01000757.1:142930-158623 GCA_013400775.1 Chaetops frenatus
TTTTTCCTCTCTGGGTTCAATAACCTGGACTGTAAACTTTCCCTCCTAAAGGTCCAGCAGAGTTTGGAGAAAATTGCAAAACTTGAACAAGAAAAAGAACACTGGATGTTGGAGGCCCAGCTAGCTAAAATAAAGCTAGAGAAAGAAAACCAAAAACTGAAGAACTCTCTTAGTGGGCATTTAACTGAAACTATCCAGGAGAGTTCCATTTTGCCAAATACAGCAGAACAAAAGAAGGAAACTACAGAAAAGAGTCTGAGGGAACCTATTAAGAGCACTAGCCTGGTAAGTGACCTTTCCCTTCAATAGAGAAAAATCCACTTTCTTTAGTAGTAGTGCTGTTTGATCAGTGAAACACTAAAAATGAAAGCCTTTTGGCTGTGTTGAAAAGCATTCACTCTTGGGGTCCTTGTATTTGCAAAGCTGCTTGCAAATACTTTCTGCAGGGTTTGGTGCTTCTTGGATTTTGAGACTTTGTTCACTGTCTTTAGTATTGTGGAGATATTTTTGTAGTTCTGTACTTCTGTGGATGAGGGGGAAATAATAGGTGCTTTACCTCCTGATTTGTCTGTGGTTAGGAAACCTTGCAAGTGGTGTGTATCTCAGATTGGGGCTGTATTTCCAATACTTTTGTTCATTTCTAGGTGTGTTAAAGCAAAAGGAAGCAGGTAGGTAGTGTTTGTAAGTGGGTTTGAAGACTTACTAGGGTCAGTTTGGGTTCAGCAATTGCTTTTGGATGTAGCATGCATTCTTTTCCTGCTCTTCTGGGTTGGTAAATGACTTTTTCCTGTTTACTACAGATATTTAAAATGAGTTGGCCTTTCCCCTGAATTCCACTTCTGAAGTGGCATAGTGGTATTAACAGGAATGTCATCTGTAAGAAATAATAAATCTGCTCAACTCAGCATTCAATAGAATTCTCTCTCCCTCTTTTTTTTTTTTTTGTCCTCCCCACTTTCCTGCTCCAGGATAAAAATAAGCAATGGATTGTTTTGAAATCCCCAATTTTGAAGTAAACTGGCATCTTAAGTTTTTGATCCTCTATTTGAATCCTTAGGAGTTTGAGGAGAATGTTACTCACAGGTCAACATATTGTACTAATATTTCCCATGAACTTAAATCTTTAGTCCTGTTGAGATTAAGGGGAAAAAAGCCCCTTTGATGAAGATAGTATATCATGAAACCAGGTATTGTCATACACTGCTCCTGTAGAGTTATGTCAGTGCTTACTAGTCAGGGTGGAAAGGAAGGAATTTGGAAGATATTCAAGAAATCCAGGTTGACTTTCCTTCCTCTTAAACATGACAAGTAATTTTTTAGTGTGCTAGTGTGACTCTGAATTAGTTTCATATGATCAAGCAGTTGCATAACCATACAAGCCCAGCTGCATCTTGTTGCTTATATTGCCTTTTCCCTGTGTACATAGTAAGACAGGAGATATATTTTTGAGAGTTGGTGTCAGATTTAATTCTGTTCAAGGCATTCATTTAACCATTCTTGTTTGTTACAGGTGGAAGTACTTACATTTGATTTCAGTTTGAACTGTTGCAAGATTGTTTCAATTTAAAGTCCTTCTGTGTCTGAAACCAAAATGCAGCTATGGTATCCATTCTTTTGCAGTTCTCATTAAGTGTGTTTTCTTCCTTGTTCTAGATTGGAATGTTGACTGTAACTACTGATAATGAAAAGGTAATCTGTTTTAAGCATTATTAAAATCCATCTGTTGAATACTTCAATTCTGATTCTGCTAAACTTATTCCAGAGGTCCAGCTACCAAGAATACTCCTGTACAATGGCACAAGTGGACCCTGTAGTCTTTATATACTAAATGGTCAAATTGCTGAAATCCACGTGTCCCTTAATTTTCTTCTTCTGTTCAAGTGAACTGTTGTTTGGCCCATGTAAGCATTTTGGAGCAGTGTGAACTGGAGTCAGGGGTTGCTCTCTGTAATCTGAGGAAAGCACTGGTCTGTCTGTGCCTCAGTAACCCAAACTGCATTCCCAGCCTCAAGTCTTAACCCTCGAGGATGGGCTCAAGCTGCATAAAAGACCCTGGCTTCAGAGGCTGGGGTACAAAGCAGAGGTCACAGTGAAACAAACCTTGAACCAGCCCTCAGACTAAATGTTAACTCTTGATTTAGCACTGCTATAATCTAACACTTGCCCCAGCAGGAACTTCTGAGAGTGAGGTTCAGTGCTTTCCCTTTTCTGATATTGCAGGGAACTGATGTGTTTAGTTTACTCTTCCTTGTCTTCTCAAAGTGTGATTTAAAAGGGGTAGGGGGCTAGACAATAACTGATACAAGTTCTTAAAGGCTTCTGCATAGTGCTGAACTTGAAGGTAGTGACAAATCATGTGAAAGCTGCCTCCAGTGGCTTAATCTGTAAACTACTGAGTTGTTGAGCATTTTTATTTTTTATTTTCTTTTTAAATTTCAAATGTCTAAAGGAACTTCTGGAACGTGCAACATTAGTAATAGTTATGACTTTCATAAGCTTCTGAAGTACACTTATGTGAAGGAATTCTTCCTTGTTGGGAAGAGACAGTAAGTTTTCATGTAGATGAAAGCTGTTCACTTCTGCAGTGGATTTTCATCTTCGTCAGACACTCGATATGTTAAAGCAAGCTAAATTCTCATTTCTTCAGTCAGTTCTTTTTCCTGTAAGGAAATCTGACATTAAGAGTCCCCATTAGTGACAATGCTGTAATTTGTCTGTTGTGTTTGGGGAATTGGATACTTTTTGATAGAGTAGCCAGGCCTCGGGAGGAAAGATGAGTAGTCTGTGTAGAGGCAATGTTGTGGTTCAGGTATTCAGTCTACTAAACATAAATGTCTGCTTAAATGTTTGCTTTGCCAGGCTCCAGATGTTGAGTCTCGTGAAGACCTGATAAAAACTCACTACATGGCCAGGATAGCAGAGCTGACCTCTCACCTGCAGCTTGCTGACAGCAAATCAGTGCACTTCCATGCTGAGGTGAGCATACAGGCAATGACAGTAAATCTCTTTTTGAACCTCTCACAGGCAATAGCTATGATAGTGAGTTTCAATAGATGGAGCATAAAATCTCTTCCTGGAATATTTTTTGATTGTGGTCTAGCATGCATAAAAACAGATACTGTAAAAGAACATTTTATGTTTAATAAATCCTTTGGTAGCCTTGTCTAGGCTGTTTTAAGAAGTATAATGTGTGTCATGTATAGGTTTGTTCACATAAGCTGAAGCAGCTGGCTTTAGTTACCAAGGAAGTTTTGACTTAATTTTATAGTGATGCTGATGTCATTCAAAAATATTTGAGTGTATTACAAAGTGATGGAAACAGCTCTCCTGAGAAAATTGGCTCTTAGGCATAAGTTATACTGCAAGAATGAACAAGATAATTCATTGTATCTATGATTTCCTTGTCATTTCAAGTCTTGAGGGAAATTTTCTTGAAAGTAGTGGCTGTTTTGATTTGTTTAATAAATGATGTAGAATACACCAAAGCTCCAGGTTAACAGAGCAAATCCTCTTAATTTTTTTTTTAATGGAAGATTGCATAGTATGGAGGAATCATCTTTTCTGTGATACTTGAGCCTTGTGTGAAGTGAATTGTTTGTATTTTTGCTTATGAAAAATTTTGTTGCAGTTATGTGGAAAATGTAGAGGATTGGCAATATGATAACTCTGTAAAATGAAACACTTAATGTTAACTCTTGTGTTACCTTTACATTTAAAAAGTGCACAAGCTCTGACTAAGTTTCTTGAAATCCAAGTATCACAGAAAGGTGGAAAAGTCCAAAGCAACCACTTAAGGATGCCACAAGGCAATAATTTGGAACTGACTTTCTTCCCTTGTACCCTCCCTGTCCTGTTCTTGGTAGTGTCGAGCACTTGCCAAAAGACTTTCTCTGGCAGAGAAGTCCAAGGAGTTGCTCACAGAAGAATTGAAGCTTGCCAGTCAAAACATCACCAGATTACAGGCAAGTAAATTGTTCTGTAATGTAATAAATGCATTTTGTAAGGGGAAGTTGGAGCAGAAAAATTACAACTAGCTAGCCTGGCCATGCCATTGCAAGGTCCTGAGTTATGGAATATAAACACTTTAAATCCTGGGTATAAAGTTGAAGTGGAACATGCTTCCAAGGAAAAGGTTATAGTGGCCACACCTGTGTGTTTTAGCACATATGATGTCAAGGGTTTTCATTTAAATGTTAAATGAGGTGGTTGTGTGACTGATTTCAGATGATACAAGGAATTCTTAATCCTTTCTTGCACCTGGCTCTGAAAGTTTTAAAAAAATGCCAGGTTGATTTTTGTTTTTTTTAATATAGATACCTTAATATTAAGCAAAGATGATATTGGGGTAATCTTCAAGCTGTTGTTAACAATAATCCTCTTATACCATTCTGTCCCTTTGTCCTTCTCCTCTACACAGCTGAGAACGGAGCCAGTAGTAAAATAAAGTATAAATAAATACACAGTTCATAAATTCCTTCATGTTTTTCTACATTTAGTTCATATCTTTATTGTTCATCTGTCTGTGATGATGAGTACCAAAATTGCTCCATACAGGCAGTGAATATAATGTTATAAGCTTTGAACAGTTGTGCCCATGAACAATCCTTTTTAAACACTTTTTTGATTTGTTCCTTTAAGAAATTCCACAATCAGTGTTGAATTCAGCATCAGATGTTTATTTCCAACTGCATGTTAAACATCTAAGAAAAGATAGCAGGCACACACCATTTGTATGTTTAATAATCTGCATAATACTGAATAATAGACTTGTTTAGGTTGGAAGGGTCCCCTGAAGGTGATTTGTCCCCCTCCTTTGATCAGAGCAGAGAGTTCAGATCAGGCTGTGGAATTGGGTATTTCCTATACAGCCATGCTGGCTTTCTGCCACAGTCACTCCTCTTCTTAGGCATTGGATTGTTCCTCGTTCTGTCCTTGATCATTCAGCTTTCCTGGAGCCCTGTAACTTCCAGGACAGTTTTACCTGGGACCTTTCCAAGCAGACCTTGAAAGAAGACAGGTTCTGCTCTTCTTGTCTCTAGGGTTGCTGTAATTCTACTATTCATCTTGCTTCCCTCAGGATGCTGAATTCCACTAACTCATGGTAGCTACAGCCAAGGCTGCCATTTGCTTTGACATCCCTGACCAGCTTTCCCTTGTTTGTGAGTCTCAGGTCCAGCAGAGAGCATCTCTTGGTCCCACTGAGCACTGGTATCAAGAAGTTCTTGGCCACACTCAAGACAACTCCTGAGCTGCTTGTGTTCCACCTTGCTGCCCTTCCAGGACATGTCAGAGTAGTTAAACTCCCTAATGAGGATCAGGATCTGTGGATGGGAGATTTTTATCTGCTTGCAGCAGATGCCTGTCATAGCACCCTGTTGTTCTCCTACTTATGAGATTTAATAGTCTTCAAGCCACTCCTTCACACAGAGCATGATTTCTTATTGTCTGTCCTTCCTAAAGTGTGTGCATCCCTTGATTGCTGTGTTCTGGTCATGCACACTATCCCCCCATGTCTCTGTAATCCAGAGATCATAGCTCTCCAACAGCATGTGGAGGGGTGATTCCTTCAGCTTTGGATACCGTGTTTGGATACATTTGCTACCGCCCATCCTTTAATCCTATGAACATTACTTGTTTCCTGGCTGGAAGCCATGGTGGAAAACTTAGCTGTTACTCTTTTATGTAAGTCATAAAAAATGGGGGAAAAACCTAAAGGAAACAGGACAAAAATAAAGGGAACAAACCATGCATGAGACTTCAGGTAAAAGGAAAATAGCAGCTGACTTCCTTTCATAAAGCAGGTGTGGTTTGTTTTTTTTTTTTNCAAAAGTGAGGGTGGAAGCATGCTGCTTTGCCAGGTATCACTAATACTGAGCCAAAGGCCTCTGGTTGTTTTATTTTTCCCTTAGGATGAATTGATGACGACAAAGAGGAGCTATGAGGATCAGTTAAGCATGATGAGTGACCATCTGTGCAGTATGAATGAAACCTTGACTAAGCAGAGGGAAGAGATTGATACACTAAAGATGACCAGTAAGGTGAGCTGGCAGTGCTGACACGGGGCCCTGGCTGCACCTGGTGGGGTGTGAGGGTTGCATTTGGTGTTCCTGCAGTACTGCCCTTGGGCAAACCAGCTCACAAGATGTAATTCTTACTCTGAGCCAGTTGGAAAGGAAATTTCAACCTTGCTCCTTCAAGTCTCAGTGAAGAAAAAATTCTTGCCAAACATACATGTGGCAAAGAATAAGCTCTTCATGTCACTGTTTCACATTAGGTTCTCAAAGTGTACCCTCTGATGGCAGATCACAGCTTTTTTTTTTTTTGTTTAAATGTGGTGAAAATGTAACTATTTGTAAATCCAGCTGGTGAGGCTGGGTGGTTATGATTAAGTTCTGTCCGTTCTGCACTTCTTTTGATTGCAGCATACTCTGTCCTTGGCAGCTGGGCTCTTTCTCTGTTTTATTTCCATGCTTTAGCTCATCTATCCTTTCTTGTAGGAATGAGAAAGTTGCCACTGGTACTCTTTTGTAAGCTTGAAATGCACACTTAAATTCTTTCAGGCAAGGAGTCTACCCACTCGTCAGAAACAGATTTTTAACTTACCTGATGATGAAAAATACGGAAGTCTGCTTTTCTGAGCAGCTGAGTATATCCTATTCTGATGCTTCTAGGGAGGAACAGATGTTGTGAAGGCCTTTGGCCTTCACTTGTCTGACTGTGAAACATATAAATTATCATTATTCTCCTTAATTGTGGAATGCATGGAAGCAGATGTCACAGAAGGATTTAAAAAAAAAAATAATAAAAAAAAAACCTATGTTTTGATTAAAGGTCCCATGATGGTGATAATTTTTTTTTTTATAGAGGAAACTCTTCCCCCTGCTTTTCTTTAGATTTCTGAGTGTTTTAACTGGGCATTGTATTATTTAAAATGACTTCATGGAGTATAAGCCCTTGTGTTTCCAGAAGGAAGCTCTTGGCTGCATACTGACCATTGCTTTTCATGTTTTTATAAAATATTTTCTGGAATTTTTCACTTGCCATATTTCTAAGACTTGAATTGGTACTCTGCCTGTAAGGACCTCAGAATCTCACAACAGAAGCCACACAGGTTTTAAAATGTTACTAAATGTAGAAGGGGATTCAGTTGAAATCCAAATAATGCAGTTAAAGCCTTTATCACTTGGAAAGAGTTGTTGGTTAGATTCAAAACAAATGTTATCTTCAGGAAATAGGAAGACTGAGAATTGCCAGCAAGTAACTCTTGCACAAAACTTTATTTTAAGCTCCACATTTCCTTTGTAGAATTACTGCAGGACAAATGTGAACTGGCTAGCTGTGGAATAAACTCTGTTCTGAACTAGAAATAATCTGTACAACCTGAATTAAAGTAAAATTTATTTTGGGAAAAACCCCAATAGGGTGAGAGATTGTTTTTTTGGTTTTTTTTTTTTTTTTTTTAAATTAGAGGCAATTATTCTATAGGAAGTTATTTGGAGTAGCATCTGTAGACGGATTATGAATTGACTTGCCTTCACTGCTCTTACAATATTAGTGGTGTTAATATAGTTGAGTGTCTTGGGATGTCCCTCAAATATCTTGGACAGGTTTCAGTTTTAGTAAGGAGCTGTTGTGTTTATCTGAGATACCTGGTACTCACCTCTGTTGTGTTTATAGAAATAGAGGCATTTTCAGAGCAAACAGTTGCAATCTGCCAACTTAAAGTCTGTGGGCTGTTTATTTTCAGTCTGACTGTACCTTGTTTGCTGTAGGCATAAATTATCAGACATCAGGTTTTGTATGTTACCTGTCTAGGTTTTCTTACCTGAATGATAATGTTTTCTTTGCTTGTTTCTTGTTGCAGGGAAATTCTAAAAAGAACAAAAATCGATAGTTTACAGCTGAGTCCTTGGAAACTGCTGCTGCACAGGATGCAGATAGTGACCATTCATTATCCAGTTCCTGCTTGTTCCAGGAAGCAGAGGCTGGTATTGGGTCTATTAAAAACAGAATTGGTGCTGTAAATGGCTTTAAAATATTTAGAATTTGTAACAGATAAAGCAGAACTTAATGTTGGCTGTAAACCAGGAAATACACACTCTGTGGATAATTTATATAGTAATTACCTTCAGTTTTTACTGTGCACTTTTTAAAACCAGGTTTTGATTTCATGTAACAACTTCAGATTTTGTATATTTTCAAATATGTTTCTGCATTAACAAATTTGGATCGGTGCAGTAGGTGTCTATTTTTGAGTTACACATTTAATGGTCAGCACATGTACATTTCATTACTTGTTAATAACAGTTTAAAAACGAGTTTGGAAACTTTTTTTGGCCATGCAAGCTGTGCAGTTACTGTAAGTGTGTTATTCCTCTTCTCAGCCCTCTAGAATTAATTGGAATTGTGGCTTGAAATGATTTTTACAAATTCACCAAGTCAATGGGATCATTGTTAGACTGCAACAGTGGAAACCTTTCCTGCTTCTATTTGGCACTTTGGATTTTGAGGTGAAGGGCACAAATAGCTGAATTGGGATACTTCTATGAAATTGCTTTAAGCCATTTCTGTAACATTTTGTTTACACATGTATGTATATATATATATTGGTTGAAATAGCTGTTTAAGGCTAGAAGAAACTGTCATTGTCATTTGCCCCAAAAGAGTGAAACAATGTGCATAGAGTAGATCAGCTTACTGTGCTCTCTGACAGTAAAGAAGAATATGAAATATGTAGAAGATTTAAACACTGAATTTGCAACAGGTCTCTGTGGAATTGAGGTGTGATGGATTCACTGGGGGGATGTACATGGCTTTTCTTGTGTTTTCAAAAGTTTGTGAATTTAAGGCCTCTCCTAAATTTTTTTAATTTTTTTTTTCCCAAGTGAAGTTTAATATCACCAGTTTTCCCAGCATTGGTTTGTTTTTGGGGGGTGGGGTTTGTTGGTATTGGGTTGGGTTTTTGTTTGGTTGGTTTCTTGGTTGTGTATTTTTGGTTGTTTTTTCTGGTTTTTTAAATCAGATGCTGTGCTGCTCCACAGTTTCCACACCAGTCTTCTGTTCCATCATGTCCATTATGGCACTTATTTGTCCCACAAATAAGTTTACTCTGATATCAGATGTGTTGATATGTATTATCAGTATGTAATAATAAAATCAACTACATGAAACCAGCTTGACTTTTTCCTTGCTTCTGGCTATGCCCAGGTTGCAGAGTGGAACATTGTGGTGGCATGTTCCAGCTGTTTTTGATGAAGTAGGTGCCCTCAGTTCTTCTCTTTGTTCTGATAGTTTTTCCTTTCAGAAATGCAAAATAGAAGTGATTGTGAAAGGGAGAGGAGATGGGGAGAGCCTGCAGGCTTTCTTACTGATGTTGAATTAAGAACTACGTACTGGTGTTAATGAGGGTTGGGAAGTGTTGGCTTTCTCTCCAGACATTTTTTGGAAACAGATGCAGCTTCACATGTTTCCTTTAGGGCTGGGAAGCTAATTGCTGTCTTCCAATTCTTTTGAAGAATTGGAAGAAAGTCCTCCTTTTCCTGAGGACTTTCATCTTGCCCTGAAGGTACTAATCCAGTTATTTTAATTCTCTGAATCAAATTACTGAACTGATATTACTTTTACTGATACTACTTTTACTGCTACTACTTTTCACAGGTGGTTGTATTCAGAAAAAGGTTTTGCGTACATTTTTTACACGTCCTAATAAAAATAGTGTGTGTTTAGAATTTGCATTAAAAAAATCAAATGTATGTTCAGAGTATACCCCAATATCCAAGCTGGAATTAGTATAGAATGTGTAGGCATTTAGGTACAATTCTGGTATACATTAGTTTATCAGCATTTTTTCTTTGCAGTATTATTTGGGAATGTATTTGAGGATCACCCTCACCAAGCAATAACTGTGCTCAAGGGGAGACAATTTCCTTTTTTAATAGCAGTTCACTATGACACACAAGTTTTTAAAGCATGTTTTGATGCTTAATTCATTTCTCCATAGTTTTGGGCACCTCATGAATGACCTCTCAGGCTTAAGTGGCTCATTCAGAAACCAGCACTTTAATGGTTTTAATTGGATTTCAAAGAAATCTTTCTGAGCTTTGTTTTAAAGCTATACTAACACATTTGAGGCTTTCAGAATGTTCAGCTGTCCTAGATTTCTGAAAGCACATCCCCAGTAACTATTCTGTGTGTTCAAAATAAGTATTTGCTGTAATCAGGCATTAATTTAACTTCAAGATTGCCCTCTTAAGAGCCACTGCTTCATCAGTTTGAAACTGCCCAAGAAGCACCAAAGCCATTGTCTATTTTAGAAGGCGTTAAGCTCCTGGAGGTCAGAGGTTTCCCTGCCTGAAAGCTTAATTTCTAAAACAGGAATCTTAGGCTGTTGTCATAAGCTGTGCAAGGATGCATCTCGTTGCTGTTTGAACAATGATTATTTGAAATTGCTGCATCTGTGATTTAAAGAGCAATCATCTAAAGTGTTGGCTTAAAGTTGGTAGTGCTTGTCATGTCTCTTGTTAATCCCTTCAGCTTCACTCTGAACCAGTTCAACGTTTCATGGCATGATGGTGCCAGGATCTTCTCAATGGATGTAAAATATCCAGGTTGGAACAGTTTGTTTTCCTACCTTTGGCTGTTTATATGGTTATTTTCCCTTTTTCCCAAGCCAGCTGCATTTTTAATTTGTGCTTGTAATCCTGCTGCTCTACCTGCCCTACCTTCCCTCGCTGGCAGATGAAGTTTTGGTGTGAAGGTCTTTGGCCCAGCATGTTTCCTGGGGCTGACTCCACCGTTTAGCACTGCTTCCCACTGCTCCAAAAAGTGGATTTGCTCTGACATGCAAGGCGTGTCAATTACGAACAGGAAAGGAAATAAACTTTGTATCCACATTGTGCCTTTCAGGAGACGGGAGAAGTTATTTACAGGCTCGGCTGAGCAGTGTCAAAGCTGTGGGGTTTTTTTTAATAGTGTAAATCCAATGATAAATTCAACTTTGGAGAACCATCTGGCCCTGTAAATTGGGCAAACCTGTTGTTTAATACAGTCTGTATGGAAGGTAATTTGAGAGCACTATCTTAGCAACAGCAGGGTCATAATAAAAACAAAGCTTAGTGCAGTAAAAAATGGTAATTGCTGCCAGAAGTCTGATTACTTCCTCCCACAAAGGCTGGATGCTTGTTCTGTCTTACTCTTCATTTTCTGCCTCTGTCACTACCTGCAGTATTGCTCAGCTGTGAATTAAAACCACATTTGTTTAGAAGAGGCCATTTTTGCCCAAATTCCTGAATGTTTCTTTTAATCACAGGGTTAAAAACGTCCTTTGACTGCAGTTGTGCCTGCAGCACTGCCAGCTTGGTTACAGAGGGGGACAGAGAAGAGCTTTGGGGTCCTTTGTAAAGCAGGGCCTGGCCGGGGCTGTGAGCTGCAGCGCATGGAAACTTGCCTGGGGCAGCCCCCATTGTCTGCCCCTGCTCTGTGTGTGTGTGTGTGTGTATAGGCAGCTTTAGGCACATCAGTGCTCATTCAGAATCACCCAGCTCCCTACAGAGGCAAAAACTCACATTGCTGCAATGCTGAGCTGCAAAAAAATAAAAATGTGTGATTCTCCTGGGGCAAGACACCCCACTAACAGCCCTAAAAGAATTCTGGTTGTAAATGTTTTATATGGAAGTGGCAAAGATAACAGTAGAAATCACAATTTATCTGTTCTGGTTTTAGCACTAATTCACCCTGTGAGTCCAAAACTTTCTGAGCTGGTGAGATCTTAACTAATGAAGAAGCCTTTGAACCCCAGGCCCGGTGTCCAAATTGTAGTTATGGTCTCCCTTAAACAACAGGACTTCGTCCTGAGAAGAGTTAAACCCACAAAACTGAAGAGTCCAGGTAATTTCCAGTTATTTTAGGCACTAGGCATTCTTTCATGAAGTGGCCTGGCATCTAGTCAATGGTGGCATGTAGCTTCCTGCAGGCTCTGTCTGTATCAAGTGCTTTGCTTCTGAAATGAGCGTGAGAACACCTCATATCACCACATACTCCCTTTTCTGCCCCAGACAAGAGCCTTCACCCTTGCCTGCCCTCCCTTAAAGCTTCAATTCTACTTTCTCTTGGATTTAAAGGTCTTCAGTTTGTGCTTGAATAGTGAATGCAGAACACTGTTTCCAAGAAAGATTATTTTAATGAAGTTATGAGCTTGAAGAGGTCTGAACTGAGAATTTCAGTGGAGCTTTATTAACTGCAGCCTTTGGATAAGGGATGGCTGCAATCCTGGAACTGGTGCTGCACTTCTCATGTGCTTTGTTCTTTGTGACTTTCAAACTGTCTGTAGCACGTGCAGGGTTGGACAGAAAAAATGCACCTGGAGAGGGGACAATCAAGTTGGCCAAAAATTTCTTTTGAAGTCTTGGAAAGTTAGGTTTATAAGCTGGCAAGAACAAGTTTCTCTTAAATTATCAATCTAGCCCAGGAGGTCAGGAACATCTGAAGCCAACAAGGACTCAATTTCTCACAGAAAGGACACTAGTATGATAAATTTCTATAACCAATTTAAATGTAATAAATATACATAACTCAAATAATGAATATACTAAGTTTGAAAGTTTTTAATAGCAATTGTACTAAGTGAAAGATGGATTCATTAAATGGGAGAAGAAGAATTTGACTTCTCAAAACACAGAATTAATTCTTAATTAAGAGAACGATTGCAGAAATTTTTTGCAAAAATAAAAGCAAAGCAGTAGAGCAAAGAGTTAAAACCACTTTAGAAACAAGGGTTTTTCTGTCTCTGTTTACAAATATTTGGTTCTAGTCAGATATGAACTGACAGGTTTCACTTTTGATAAAATAGCCATAGACAGTAAACATTTTATAAACAGGGTGATATACTGCAAATCATGTTAAGATCAATTTAAATATAGTCAGCAATGTGAACTGAATTTGTTAGTGTTGTAAAACGTTGAATGAGTTTTATAACTGCCTCTAGCAGTGTATAATACTGTATCTTTAAATGCTCTTCAAATTGTATTTACAGTAGAAATAACTTTTAATAGTTCTAATTTGTTCTGCATATATTGTTCATCAAAGTCAAATTATATTAAGGAATTTTAAATCTCAGTATCAGGAGTTTTTTTTCTCTGATAGAGTTTTGAGTTTGAGTTTTATATTGTACTGACTTAATTTGGAAGAGGAAATGATAATAGAATTTACTGGAGAAGAATAGTCTTGTCTTGAAAATGTATACACATCTCAGCAAAGGAAAATCTGATCTATTTTTAGATATGCTGACCTTGATAAGGAAACAGGAGAAATTAATACCCTTCTATTAGGAAGAGCTAATGTGGAAGCTAAATAGGAAAAAAAAGGTGTCATTGAATGTTATGTAGGAGTACATGAGAGTTTGAAGGACTCATTTTGGAGTATGTAGAAAATACTAAAAAATATTTCAAATTTCCTGGCATTTTGGCAAAACAGGAGGTATTGATCCACTGGTTCCCTCTGCCAAGGGGCTGGGTGTGTCCTTGGGAGGAGGCAGAAGGCTGTATTGTTTATGGAAGATACAATTTTTATGGAAATACATTTTGCCACCAGGCCTGGATTTCAAGGGCAGAAGGCTTACAGGGATGGAACTCGAGAGGGAAGAGGTCGGGATGAGGTTCTGGCACTTTCCAGGGCTGCCATGCTGGGGTGAGGGAGGCAGGTGGAGCTGCCTAACCCTGTGCTCTGAGCCTGGAGGCCTCAGGCTGGCAGTGCTCAAGAAAGGCCTTCAAGGAGACAGGAATGTAACAATTTACTGGCTTGCAAGTTGCTGGTGTTAAATGATGGTGAAAAAACTCTGTGCTAGATTTAGCACTGGATTTTTAAAATATTAAGATAACAAACACAGAACCTTTAAAACCACAAATGGCCAATGTTTGTCCTAGTGCAGTTTGTGTGATGGTGTTAAGCTTACAGAAGAATTCATTTGTAGGGAAAACTGTACTGAATACTTGTATTGCAAATGCAGACAGACACTGAATAGCATAGAGAAAAGGGGTAGGATTGCCTAATTTTCAGAGAAAACATAAGAAACCTTTACAGAGAAAATAAAGTGGACAGAAGAAAACAATTTGCAGAAGGAGGTCCCTCCTTATTAAAATACAAGGGAAATTTCAACCACTGGAAAGCAGTGGAGCTGAAATGGGTGTATAACGCTTGACAAGGAATTTTGGGTGGATTACACAAGAAACTGGAGCTCGCTGCTGTAAGTGAGCTGTCACTGCTACTGAAAGCCTCTCAGGTGGGCAATTTGTGTGTCTGCAGTCCCTGGCAGCTCTGCTGCGTGTCCCTGGGAATGCTCTACAGGGTTCTGTAGGTGGTTTGACGCTCCCCACTCTGTCTGTGTGTCCTGGCCCTTGGGGAGCAGTCTCTCTGCGCGGGACCGTGTCACCCCTGGCGGGTGCGTGCAGAGGGGAACGGACAGGATGGGCTTTCTCTCACTTAAGAGAACACAGCTGTACGGTCGTGTTGCTTGCTAAGACCTTTTTTTTCCAAACCTCGCTCAGGAGGATGCCCTGCCCCCGGAGGAGCTTTGCCCGCGCAGTTTCCCCTGGGGATGCGCTGCCTTTGGTGGCGTGCCGGGGGATGCTCCGGCGGGATGCGCCGGGCGGGGCCTCTCCTGGCCGCCTCCCCCGGCCCGGCCGCGGCTGCTGCTCCGCTCCCGGCGGCGGGCGGGCCCTGGCGGCGCCGCGGAGGCACCGGAGCGGGTACGGAGAGGGTAAGGAGCGGGCATGGGGCGGCTCTGCGCCGGGGCAGCCGGGCCGGAGGAGCGGGGTACGCGGGGGCTCCGCGCCAAGTGGAATTTTCCCGGTAGTTGAGGCGCAGCCCCGAAGTTCTGGCTTGAAACGGGCCGGTGGATGGGGCTCTTTTGTTTTGGTGTAAGAACATGATACATTTAACAAAAATACTTGGCTCCTTTTGCTTTTTTATGTTTCCTTTTTTTTTTTTTTCCTCCCCCCATCTTTTTTCTTATCTTTTTCTTTCCTTCCTCCCGCCATCTCTCCTCTCCTCTCCCTCTCCCTCTCTCTCTCCCTTTCCCCAGGGGTACCCGAGGCTTTGAATGGCGGCGGAAATCGGGAGGGTTTGGGTGCCGGGCACCCTACGGGATCACGTTCCCATGACTTGTTAGGGAGGAGACTGGGGCAAGCGAGGAGTGTTTTTATTTAACACTCGAAGAGAATTGAATTCCTGGAGCCTTTCTTACGTTCTTCTAGTGGTTCGGCTGACGATGTTAAAGTCTGCACGCAGGGTCACGGTGCTCGAAACAGAAAATCTCTCCCATAAATCCAGCCGGGGCGCGGGGCTTTGGGAAAACACCCGGAGCGGATGCGGGAGGATGTGCTGCACAGGGCCGGGATGAATTAAGCTGCACTGACCATATCTGCCCCCTAGGGCAGGCCCCCGGGATGGAGTTTCAAGAATAGTGTAAATGAGAAAAAAAAAAATCTAGAAAATATCCCCTTTCTGGCTTTAGGTAAGTGCTCACCGAAGGGGGCTTTGCAGGGAGGTTTTTGTGAAGGTGTAGCTGTTCCGATACTTGTGGCAAACAAGTGTGCCGGAAAAACTGCTGACTAAGCTGTTTTACGCACCCGAGAGAAAGTTACACAATTTTATGCTTCCTCAGTGGTTGGGTGTTGGTTTTTTTTTTTTTTTTTTTTT
>VZTR01000757.1:158650-252346 GCA_013400775.1 Chaetops frenatus
GTGAGGTGGAGAAACCCGGAGTGATTTCTCTGCAAACAGGATTTAAGCTTTTTTTTTTTGGGAGAGTGGTAATGACTGACTGGGGAGGAGGGAGCAGAAGTTTTGGAGCCTGAGGCTTTAAAACATGAGCTGTTCATTTTGCTGTTAACTCGCTTTGCCCTGTCTGGGGACTGAGGCTCTTCTGTAGCTGTGAAAGAAGAAAAAGCAGTAGCCGAAGACAACACTTGATGTTGCTTGATTTTGTGCACTGGGAGAAAATGCTGTGAGGAAAGATTAGTTGCCTTCTTGTCTCTGTGTTTGAGTGGAGGAGAACTGAGCACTGTGCTCTGTAACCAGCTGTGGCTGAGCTTAAGAGTAATTTGTGCAACAGGGAACGTGGCCAGAGATCGTATTTACCAGATGCTGGAGTTGTAAATCACACCCCTGGGAAAACCTGCCCCAAGGCAGGTACGAGGTTCTCCTTTCATGCTCAGCTTTGACTGTTTTCCTTCTCCACTCATGAATATGTAGTAAGTGTTATTTTCTATCACTTCAAAAGTTACTGGGGTTTGTAAACTTAATTGCCCAGCTTGTTGATGATCTCTGAAGAGCAAGTTAATGTAGGTTTGTAAGTTAATCTGTGTGTGGACATAAACTCCAGCATGAAATGCACCCAGTTACACAAACAGAGGTGCGCTATCCTGGGCTGTGTTTGACTTTGTGTTTGGGTAAGCAAGATCCCTCTAGTCCACCACACCTTTTCTTCTGTTTTTGATTGTATAAATGTAAGCTGATGACTTCTACTTCAGAGAAGCAGGCTGCCCACATGTCTGTCTTAAAAGGCTTTTGGAGAGGAACCCAAATGAGGCTTTTTTTGGTGTCTGTGTCATGAATTACGCTTTCTGACATGACTGTCATCAGTTGCTATTAAAAATACTTGTATCCAAATAAACAAGGATTCAGTTGGCACACCTTCTCCTTAGTTCTAGTATTCCTGTAAGGCCTTAAAGCAGGGAGAAGGGGAGTCTCCCACAGCTGAGGTGAGAGCTGTTCTGTCAGGAAATGTTCCTGACAGCTGTCAGACAGTACTTTTCACGTTTAGAAGGCCTGTGCAAATCTGATGCCATGGATTAGTCTCCAGGAAGTTATTGCCATGTGTTTGTTGGGCATTAAAGCTTGAGGCAGTTTTAAGGGCAGATATAAAAACTGACTCAGAAACAAAGCTAGATTAAAAAAACAAAGGGGCACTATTATGTTCTTTAGTGAATTTGTTAAATTCAGTATTTCTGTTAGCTTCCCTACCTTTTATTACTCACCCTGAGATCGGTGGCAAGAGTTTTGAAGTGCTCTTCTGTGCTGTGTATTCCTTGAGGCATTCCTCCCTTCCCTTGGACACTGCAAACACTAGCAGAGGAGCAGGCTTAAACTTCTTTCTGACCACAGCCAGCTTAATATTTTGATATGTGATGTGTGTGCCAAAGTACTCAGGCTTTTTTTTTTTCTTTTTCTTTTTCTTTCTTTAAATCCGGAGAGCTGCTTAATCCTAAAAAAAAAAGGCTGTTTCTATTACAGAAGTGGGACAGTCACCCATAACTGCATTTCTGCTGCTTATTCTTCTGCCCATTATAAATCTCTGGCTCTGCCCAGGGGGAGAAGAGAGGGAGAGGTTTGGGATGTTAAAGTACTTGCCAGAGCCCTGTGCAGGGCTGCCGTGACCAGAGCACTTCTGTGGGATGTGCGTGCCTTCCTAATAATAACATGTTTCCTAAACACAGTTAAAAATTGCTACAGTAGATGTAGTAACATTCCATTAAACTTAGTGACCTGCAGAAGTACTGCAAATAAAAATAGATTTTTTTTTCTTCTAGGCCAGAGTTTTTTTTTTTTTTTTTTTTTTTTTTTTTTTTTGATTAAAAGAACTCAACAAACTTTCTGTACAGTAAAATGCCAGCTGGTGTCAATAAAGTTTACATGAATCCCTGCTGTCCTTTGGCGCTCCAAAATCTGCCTAGGGAGTGTAAGTTCTGCCATCACTGTGGTGATGTTTGAGAGGAGTGTGATTCAGAGGATGAGGCAGACCTAGCCCAGGGAGCTGAATGTGAGTGGCCCAGTGGGGAGGAACATGCATGTGCACAGTGAAGTGAATTAAATATCATTTACTTATTGTGTCTATGCAGATAAAGGGAAGAAATTAGGTGCAACAGCACAGATCAAAAACCAACCTCCAGCTAAAAAATATATAAGGGTCATAGGTTTACAGTGAGTGCTTTCTAACATAAAAAAACCCCAAGAAGTTTTCACAATACACAGCTACGTGTAACTGTTTTGCTTTGAGAAGATGCAATCATGTCTTGCATCACACCTTGCAGTCACATCTTGAACAAAAGTCATGTCTTAGAAGGCATGAGATACCCAGAAAGGAAGAGAATAAAAACACTGAGTAGTTAGTATTGATTTTATCAGGCTTTTTGTTATTTCTTCTAGGAAAAATGAGCTTTCTTCTGTTAAAAAAACATGGAGAGCCATTTAGTGGTTCTCAGGATTGAATCTGGTTCTAATCTGAGCTGGCAAAAGTGCTACTGTCTTTGACAGGAGACTGTGCCTTCTTGAGGGTTTTCCTGGCCATCTCATTTGCCAGCAAATGGGGCACGGGCAGGGGTCCACCCTGTCCTGCCTTCTGCCTTCCCAGCCTGGAGCCCAAAGATGCACAGAAGCACAGGCCACTAGACATGAGTGAGTGAGACCTGGGACAGTCTGTCACCTTCGGAGATGGGGAGTGTGCCCAGCAAAGAGGAAAACCATGGACATCATGGATGGAACCCTGCTGGGTGTCATCTGCAGGAACTAACTGACAGGTTAGAAATGATGTGCCCAAGAAAGATGCTCAGACTGGTGTTGAGTACCTCTGTTTGCCCTTCTTACAGATATGCCAGGGATAAATGTGATTTTTATCACTTTGGTTAGGCTAAAAAGGAAACTAAACAGGTTCTAAGTGTACCCATGTACAGCTCTTCCCTATGTGCCAGAATAATGCAGAGCTCGTGGTGTGATGAAAGACCTTTTTTTTTCATCTTCCTGAAACAAAATAGCTACATGTAGCTGTGGATTGGGAAAAGTTTTTTTTGACGTTAGAAAATACTCCTTGCAAGCCTGTGATCCTTGGATGTTTCGCAGCTGGAGGCTGATTTTTGCCTGACTTCTTTCTCCATGCTGTTACACTCCCTGGCTCGTGTTCTGTAAGGTGTCTGCATATGGGCTGAGTCACAGCAGGTAGGGCAGGACCTGCTCCAGGTAACCCCACAGTTCTCCTCAGGTGAGAGAGGTGGCCTATGGGGCAAGAGGACCTCTGCTGCTTTTTGCAGCTTCAGGTCTCCGTTCCAGTTTCTTTCCTGATGACACTTGAATTAGATCTCTATTTCAGTTTATTTATTTATTTATTTAATATATATAAAAAAACCACCCCTATTATTATTTTTAGTTTATTTTATTTAGTTTATGTTATCACATTCTGAAAGCTGTGTTCCTGATAACAAGCTGTGCAGAGAAATCCTTGAGAGGAATGGTGGTGCAGATCCCAGCTGGCTGTGTGGCTGTGACTTGTAAAATTCAGTTCCTGCAGGAAATACCTTTGGTTTGTCTCCATGAAATCATACAGACACTTCCAGTAAAACGTCTCCAGCCTTTTCTGCCTTGATTCCTATTCCCCACTAAGAAAACAGTGAAGGACAAAGCTGATGTGCCTCACCCGTGGTGCCGTGACTGCTGGAGCGGGGTGAGGGAGGGTGTGGGAATTGCAGCTCACTGTGTGTGGGAAGAGTGGCTGAAGCTGATGCTGTTACACACAAGACCAGTCATGCATGATGTTTTGTTGTCTTTTCAAGGCAGCTTTGGAATGACTTCACATCTGAGTGTTAGGGAAGGTCTCCCAGAATGGATCTGGACACGAAAAAGAGTTTTTTTACCGTGCGTAACAGCTGAGGTTTGAGTGATTATTTGTGGCAAAGATGGGAAGTGTTTTGAGTAAAATGTGCTGAATTTTCACATACAGTGGAAGGTCCTCATCATGCAACCTCCTCCTGTTGTGAGCAAGAAGAGCTGCTTCTTTGGGCAAGAATGAATTCAGCTGCAGCTGAGCAGGCTTGAACGGTTACCAGAGACGAGAATCCGGCTGCTTTTCTTTCATTTTCCTTTTGGGAGCTTCCTCTAGGTTTTCCCTCCTGTGTGAATCCCATATCAGCTTTTAAAGCATGAGTTGTGGCCCTGAGAGGCAGAGGAGTTGGAGTTTCCTCAGGCCCCCATGGTGCAGTGCCTGTGGGATTCCTCCCTGGCTGGGTTCTGGATGCTCTCCCGGTGTGCAGGGACTGCTGGTGCTGGCACCATCACTCCCTGACCTCACACCCCAAACCCTGTGGCATCACCCTCACTAGAGAGCATTTCAGTCTCTGCCCAGCCCTTTTCCCTGTCAAAGACAGTAAGTGCTGTCTCTGCTTGGGAACTGTGCTGTGCTGATGCCCTTAAAAATGTCAGTTTTCTCAAGCTTGTGCCTACAGATACCAACCACCTGATTTGTAACCTGCCCTGGGACCGAGGCAGGAACAAGCCACAGCCAGAGGTGTTTGCAAGAGTTGGGCCTGCCTTTGCTCTGGGGATGTTCACACTGTCAGCAGCTGAAAGCTTTAATTCCTCCAGCTCTCAGGGCCAAGAGTAAGGAATTCCAAATTAAACAGATTAGCTGCGAGCTCTGAACTTCCCCCAGCTGTGCCTATGCCCCAAGAGAGAGAGCAATGTAAATAAAAGGTCACGTTGCACTTTGAAATTGGTGTATTTGAGTAATGCAGTGGGAGGCTTAATCCATATCCCAAATACAAGAAAATGCCAAGAAATTCCTATTTCCCATCAGTTGTGGCCTTTGCTTATGTTTATTTCAGAAGTATAGAGTGGATAAATTTTTTTTATGTGTATCTAGGATAGAAAAAGCAGAGTTAAATAGGAGTGTAGCCACATATAGAATCAAAGTAAAATCTGAGGCAAATCATCATAAATCAAGCAGTATTTTATGTAGAAGTTGTGCCTCAAGGTGTTTTTTTTTTTTTTTTTTTTTTTTTTTTTTTTTTTTTTTTTTNTTTTTAGAGTTAAGTAATAACCAAAACAGTGAGACAAAGGATATGGCTGTAAAACACAGAGATAAATCTGCCATGTTTTACTTGGATATCACAAGGGCTTAGAAACATTTAGGACCTTTTATATACCATACGTGCTTTATTGCTTAAACTGCAGAGAATTTGCACTTCCCTGCGAGCCTATTGCACTCTGTGGCAAAATGCTTGAAGAATTGTCTGGGTGTTTGTGCAAGGAGCAGTAAAAAGTCACATGGTGTGGTGACGGGACAGCCTCACCCCAGCCTGCACAGGGTGCAGAGCTTTGCATTGAGTTTCTATATGGCCTGTGTGCAACAGAAAACCTTGCTCCTGGAAGTAAAACTGACTTGTAGCAGTGTATGGGGTCCATAGCTTTTCCAGAAAGGTGGAAATAAAATGACCAGGCACTGTCCACAACACAGAGCAGCTCATGCGAAGAGCTCAGCTTATTTGGAAGGGATTATTTAACTCTTTTGTCATACTGTGTGTAGGTAAATCTGGGGTTTTTTTTGAGCTTGGAGCAAGTAATGAAGCTGGTGTTTACCCAATAAAACCCCACTGAACAAGTGGCACTCATGAGGTACGTGCCTGGGTGTTACAAAGAGAATTTGTTTGGAGGATGTGTAGCTTAACATTTCTGGAGCTGTGATGTCCTCTGGAGCAGAGAGGCAATAGGGAACATATTTATAGAATTATTCTGTGTGTGAATGTGAGTACTGTCCATTGAACACTGCATTTACTTGCTTCATGCTTTGCAGGAGGGAGGTATTTCCCTGACGTTCCTCACTAGCTGACCCTGTGCTCCTCCCATATTTTAAAAGAGGACCTTTGTGTTTGAACAGAAGTGGATGTGCTTGAGGGTTTCAATCTGTGCCAAATTTTAGGGAAGACCCCTGAGAGTGAGATGTGCAAGGGTTGGAGTCGTGCCCTGTGCTGGCTCAGTGCTGCTGCTGTGAAGGAGGTGGCAGAAGTCTGTGCTGTCAGCAGGGTGGGGACATTGCTGATGACATGTCAGCACCCTCAGGTGCATCTGGATTAAAAGTGCCAAAGCCAATACCTTGAGTTACACCTTAGAGTGAGTAGGGAGTTATTATTAGTGCTCAGTGTAGGAGGAGGTAACAATATCCCCCAGCAAGGCAAGAAAGTTGAGCTGTATTTTTGCTGCAGATTTGATCAGGGATTTCTGAAGCAACAAAGGAACTAGTGATAGCTACAGCCTATGAAATCCCTCAATAATAGGATAGGATTTCTCTTCCTTCCATCCTCAAGGTATTAAAATGAAGAAATTAGGCTGCAACTACTGTTCATTAAATGCTGAGTGACTGTGTTAATCTGATAAATGGGAACATTGTTTTCAGGCAGAAGAGGATGAATTGAAATGAGATGTGACTTTTGGGTTCACTGGAATTAATGCACCTGGGATCAACTGTTATTTCAGCCGGCTTTTTTTTCTATTGGCAGTTTCAATATTCTAAAAATGGTATTTCCTGCCTCATATATGAGCAAGATACCACACGTGCTTGTAATTTAAATGTCACAGGCCACATAACATCTGTGTGATCAATGGTATCTTGTGTCATTTTCCCTTTACCAAAAGCATTTGGGTTACATTTATGTGGGTCCCCCGGGGAACCTTTGCCTTTTGGAGGCAAAACACATCCATCCTGAAGCCTGAATTTTATTCCAATTTCAAGGAAGAATGTCCCAGTTCATTAGAAGGAATTTGGAGCACTGTTTAGGACGAAGCAGAACTTGAAAGCATTACTTTATTGTATTGTGCAGATGTAAAAGAATCAGAGAACAAGTGATGTAACGCAGGATAAAACTGATTTTATTTATTTATTTTAAAAATACTATATGAGTGGTGCTATCCTTACACACAAGAGGGTGCATGTCCTTTTATTAGCAGGACATTCCAATCAGCTTGTAAAAATCCATTTGGGTTTTTTCCTCCATTTCTTGTAGTCATTTTAGGGGATCAGTGAGCAACAGGAGGGGAAACACTATCTATTTCAACACTTTTCACATGTGTGTTTTTGTTACTATCAGCATCTTTTTTTCTTTTAAAACACTCCCACGTAACTGCAACAGCAACGAGAGGTGAAAGCCACAGCCTCTGACAGGTACACCGAGGGTATTGTGACTGCAGAGGAAAGTGTTTTTTTTCCACTTTCCCCACTTTTTTCCATCTGGGAAAGTGGTTTTCTTCATTGACACTCACTGACAGAATTTAAGTGTTCGGCAGGTGGAGTTCAAACATCTTTTTGTTTTGTAATGGGAAAAAAAAATCCCTGCCAAATAATCTGCAACATCGCATTTTAAAAAGAGAATTGTAACAGACATTGGGGGGGGAAAAAACCCCCAAAACCCGAACATCTGGGAATAATAAAGGACATTGAAAAACTCCATTTCTAACAAGAAAGGGAAACAGTCTGCAAATGTGTTCTTTATTGTAAACACCCGATTTTATGATTTCTTTTCCATTGGTGCATCTCAGTGTTGTGTGATTTGCCCCTTGACCACGGCTGTGCTCGCACTGGAGGGTTGTGGCATCATCCCCAGAGCCCCTCTGCAGAGAAAGGCTTCTCTCCCAATCCACAGTCTGGTTTTTTCTCTCTCTGGCCGTCCCTTATCTCTTTTGAATGCCAGAGGAGTTTTTAATGGCAGCCTTTGAGGCTGTTTCCTTATGTTCTCTTGTCTAGCAGGCTGCCCCAGTGTCCTGAGTGTTCCAGGAAAAAGCCACGCCCCAGGTTAGCATCACATTAGCTGCTCTTAACAAACGAGGCTTTGAAAATAGGGCTGAAAACTTTGAAACTTCAGCTCTAGAAATAATTAATGCTGAAAGAGCCGTGGTGGCAACCAGAGGGAGAGGAGGAGAAGGGTGTGATATGGGAGGAAAAAATGATGACCATGTCAGAGACCGAATAGCTGTGATTTTCCTTTCCATTGCTGCATTTTATGATGAAGTGATTGTGTGGGTGAAGGATACACTGGTAGTTGTGTGTGTCTGAGCTGTGATAGTAATTTGTACTTGTTTTCTCCTTCTCTCTCTCTCTTTCTGTAAGTGGTGATTAGAGTGCTTATAAAATAACTAGCATAGTGCAAATATTTTTCCGAACAAAAAGGCCAAGAGTTCAAAAACTAATGAAGGACCAGAGTCCTGCTCTGTTGAGAGCTCTCAGTTGCTCAGCCTCAAAGTAAGCAGGCTGTGCCATGGTTTATGGTTTATGGCACTTTCTTACCAGCTACAAACTGCCCCAGAAACAATGGGGTAATGATAAAAATGAAGACTCGTAGCACAGGTTTCACTTGGTTGAACTGTGGCATGTCTGGAAGGGAACTGTTCTCTGAATGTTACAGATAAAGAATGGCTTTTATGGTTATGTGATTCTGTAGCTCTGTGCAATTAAACAGCCTGACTGTGGCTGCCTGTGTACGAAGGGCAATAGCTCTAAGTCATCATTAGCTGACCTTAATTAACGGAGTAATGTACATGCAGGTGGTTTTTGTCTATATGAACTCTGCCTTCCTTGTTCTTTCAGGCAAATGTGGATGTGTTCTGACAGAACAAGAGTAACTTTCTATCAAATGAGCGATGTTTGTATGTGCCCCGTGGTGTTTCATTGTACTCGATTCCTCCTCAGGCATTGGCAATTTTCTGCTTGCTCCCTCATCAGGCAGGAGCAGTGGGGAGGAAAAACTTTGGGCACAACATGCCCTGCGTAAGGATGCAATGAGCATTTAAATTTCAGCTCACAATTTAGAACCACCAAGGCAAGATTAATGATTTACTGGTTGCAGTCCTGCTCTGAGGACGTCCAGCTGAGCCCTTTACCAAAGACACTTTGTTTGATGAAGTGTAGTTTATTAATTGGTTTAAAGACCTGTCCTTTTTCCAGGCCACCAGCCAATTCAGTGCTTGGCAGATGTGAGTGTTGTTACTTGGCCTTGACTTGTGTTTCATCAGCATTTTGTCTGCAGCAGAGGCTTGCAGTCTGCTCCTCAGCAGGAATGTGCTGCTCATCCTTAGGGCCAATTTCTCGTTTATAAGTTTAATGCCTTTCCAATGCTTCCTTATAACATGTCCAGTCTCCAAGAGTGTAAGCCTGGGTTGAAGGAACTGATGTGAAGAGATTCCTGCCTAGGCCTGGCAGGCATCCAGGTTCTTGCCCTGATAGCAGCAGCATGTGTACCTTTGCCATCAGCACTGAGCTACAGCTTTTCATCAAAAAAATAATCCCCTCTCTCCCTCCTGATTCTCTATTTTTGGAAACAGCTACACCATTCTTAGTAAAATGCTGTTTAGTTGGATGGGGGAAGGAGGGGAAACCTCACCCGGAGCAGATGCCCAGTATGGAAAATCTCTGTCCCTATTCCAAAGGATGCATAAGCTGTATAGTATTATGTTGTATAGTAGGAAGCTGAAAGTGATATTCAGGCAGTCCTGTGGTGCTGTGGGGCATTCTGCTCTCTCTGATTGAGAGGCTCTGTACATCAGATGCTCTGAACAGCTCGTAGGGCTTAGAACTCCCTTCAATCCCCAACCAGGGAGAGCAGGGGGGATTGACAGGCAGTTTGTCTGTTTCTACACAGCTATCTCAGATTATACATGTAAAGCAAAGTACGCTGGATTTGTGAACTGCTTGCAAATTTGAGCTTTGTGTGATTTGAGTTTGATTTGAATCATATTTGTTGTTTCTTCACAGATGGCTTGCAGGTGATGCGTTGTGCAAGTGCCTCAAGTTTCTCCTACAAGATGTGTTCCCCAAATCCAGCAAACTGGGTCACCTTTGATGACGAGCCTCTCTTCCAGTCACCTCAGAAACTGGTTGACAATCAGAGCAGTTGCAAACCAAACGGCCTTAAGCTCAACCTGTCCAGTGTTCATGAGTCCTCAAGCAGGTCATCCTCTACAGGCAGCACTCCGCTCTCATCTCCTGTAGTTGACTTCTACTTAAGTCCTGGACCCCCCAGCAACTCCCCGCTTACTACACCTACCAGAGACTACCCAGGGAACTTGTGCATTCCAAAGTCTGGGATTCACATGCTTTATCCCATCCCTGAATGGCCACCAAATGTTAACCCTCCTCCATCCCCAGGGATTTGCTCATCCCTAGACTCACAGAAACCAAGCAGCCTTCCTTTGAACCTCTCACCTAACGACCATCCAGGTAAGACTTTGGCCTCCAAATCAGCAGATGAAGGAAGCCCTAACCCACCAGGAAGCTGTGAGGAGCTGACTCCAGGACGCTTCCCATACTTCCACAGCGACTGTGCTTTTTCCAGTCCTTTTTGGACGGAAGGGTGCTCTCTCAGCATGTCGCCAGCAAATGTTAGCATGCACAGGAAGGACAAAGTGCTTGACAGGAGTGGGTGTCATCCTAGAGACAAAGAAACTTGTCATGATCAGAAAAGCCTTAACCAGGGCTCCTTCAGTTACATCTGTGAGAGGCTTGAACACCTGCAGGCTGACAGCTGTGAGGCCGTGGAAAACCCAGCCATCTCCAGCACCCAGGCATGGCACAAGGTCTCCCCCACCATCCCACGCAGCCTTTTCAGGAGCCGGAAAGCAGATGGGTGGCCGTTCATGCTGAGGATTCCTGAAAAGAAGAACATGATGTCATCTCGGCAGTGGGGCCCTATTTACCTGAGCGTCCTGGCTGGAGGGGTGTTGCAGATGTATTACGAAAAGGGCCTGGAGAAACCTTTCAAGGAATTCCAGCTGCAGCCGCAGTGCAAGCTGTCCGAACCCAAGCTGGAGAGCTACAATGTCTCAGGAAAAATCCACACCGTGAAGATCGAGTGCGTGTCTTACACGGAGAAGAGGAGGTACCATCCCAAAGTAGAGGTGATCCATGAGCCAGAGGTGGAGCAGATGTTAAAGCTGGGCACCACGGATTACGGCGACTTCACCGATTTCCTCGTGACGGTCGAGGAGGAGCTCATGAAACTTCCTACCATCTCCAGACCAAAGAGGAATTATGAAGAGCAAGAAATGACTCTGGAAATAGTGGATAACTTTTGGGGGAAAGTCACTAAGGCAGAAGGAAAACTCGTAGAAAGTGCGGTCATCACACACATTTACTGCCTGTGCTTTGTGAATGGCGGTGCTGAGTGTTTTCTAACCCTGAACGACCTGGAGCTCCAGAAGAGGGACGAGCGTTACTTTGAGAAGGAGCAGGAGAGGAAGTGGATCGATATCGTTGACTGCCATTTCCACAACTGTGTCAAAGCACAGGAATTTGAGCAATCGCGAATTATTAAGTTTACACCCCTGGATGCCTGCAGGCTGGAACTGATGCGTTTCAGGACACGCTACAGTGGGCAAGACCTTCCCTTTTCTGTGAAGGCTGCAGTGGTGGTTCAGGGGGCATATATCGAACTTCAGGCTTTCATAAACATGTCTTCAACTGCTCAGATCCCGACACGTTTACCCTCTGTGAAATCCTGTGAAAATGTTATGATACGCTTTCCTGTTCCCACACAGTGGGTCAAAGCACTTTGGACCATGAACCTCCAAAGGCAGAAGTCCCTAAAAGCGAAAATGAATAGGAGAGCATGCCTTGGGGCTTTGCATGAGGTTGAGTCTGATCCCATAATCCAAGTCTCGGTTGGAACAGCAAAGTATGAGAGTGCCTACAGGGCCGTGGTGTGGAAGATTGACAGGCTTCCAGATAAAAATTCAAGTAAATAATCTGTGCTATAAAGTGATGGGCTTGGGCGTGTTCACTGGGTTTATGCTTGTGTACCTCTATCAGCTGTCGTGGTTTGGGTTTTTATCTGTGGGATGCTGTTGGTAGAAGCTGGAGTAGTCTTTTAGGAAAAAGAGAATTCAGACTTATCAATTTTTTTAAGCCATGTTTTCCTAATTTATCTGATGGAGGCAGATATACTGTCAGTCATTTCAAGTGTGCAGTCTCATGGAAGTGGAGCTGATCCTTCTGAGTAAACCTCAAGTCTGTAGTACTGACTAGGCTGAGGGAAGGTTTATGCTTCCCATGTACCAGCTGGGCAATGGGTGGGATGGGAAGCAGAAGCTGGTTGGTAAAATTATTTGTTCACCCAATAGGACACAGCTCATAGAAAAGGTGGTATTGACACTGTTGTGTATTAACTTTATAGCATCATTTAAGAAATGTTAGGTATGGTACAGAACTAGAAGGTGCTGTGGTTAAATTTGTTGTAGGAAGGCAACTGTGCTTTTGCAAAGGCTGATTTCTATTACTTTTTCATGGGTTTGTGCATTGAGATTGTACATTCACAGCAATAACTGCACTGGCAAAAAATGCCTCCTGCTTTATTCCCGTTTCTTTCTGGTGGTGGTGCCTGACTGCAAACTTGTAGCAGCAAAGGCAGCTACATTTTTATTTGCACACATGGAAGTAGTAAATTAATCTTAATTTAAAGGAGAAAAAATGACTTTTTGAAGAAGTAAAATATAAATATTTTGGTTTAAACTTCCAATTTTTAGTCATGTTACCAATACATTTCTAAGGACATAGCACTTTTCTACAGGCATAAAAATTCTTGAGGAATACGGTATCCTGCTTCAAGTTCTGTAGAGTGAAGACATTTGATCCTTTGCTTGATCCTTTGCATTATGTGTACCTGAGACTTCGGGGATCTGTGTAAGACAAAGGCACCTGTTAAAGCATTTCATGTAAAATATCTGTAGAAGCTGTCCTTTTGAAGAAGAGGGTAAGTGTGTGTTACTAACATGTGGATTGTCCTAGTCTTGTATTATCCTGTCTGGACTAACTGCCTCTTTGAAATGCCCAGAAAAGATTTTATCTTCTAAAGTCCTGGTTTCAGATATTCTGCTACTAAGCCAGGACTAATGGTGGGGGAAGAGCAATGACAGAGAGAGGGAAGATGAGGGCATGGGCTGAGGAGACTGGAAAATGGACAGGGAGGGCAGAGGAGTTGATGGAGAGATGCTGGAGAACTAGAAGGCAGAAGAATATTATTAAGGTCTTCAAAATCCCTGCCCTGTGCTTCAGATTTCAGAGATTTGCACCATGTTGCTGTGACCCATGTGTTTTCCCAAGGCTTACAGGACTATTTGGGTAGCTTTTAGTATTCTTTGCTATTTAATGTAGGTTTGCTTCTGTAAAATCAAGCCAGTAATTAGGGCAGTTTTAAAGAAGATTATAAGTTTTCCAAATTCCCGGCAGTTTTTTCACTTGAAGATTTGATGTGCACAATTAACTTCAGATTAAAGTTATTTGAAAGTAAGAACTGGGTTTTCTTGAGGCATTCTACAGCTTTACATTATTTTCTACCAGTAGCTTAAACTTTTGACATTTGAATAATTCCTTTAGCTGAGATCTGCAGAATCATTTGTCCCTGTGAAATGTTCATGTGTTTGAAAAAACATTTTGGTAGTAATACTGCCCAGTCAAATTTTAAACCTCTTTATCAAGTGTTCTGTACACAGTTAAGTGTTTAAAAATAGAGCATCCCAAGGCGTGCCAAAAGTCTGGAGACAGTCAAACTAATAGAAATATGTAAACTTTCATAATGTGTTTACCGCAGGCGGAAAAATATGCTGAGGATTTAGCTTTCAAAAAGCCTTTGTCCAAAGACTTCTTAAAAAAAAATAGAAAAGAAGAAGGAAAAGTTGCCTACAGTTATATTGTGGCTCCATTTATAGGCATGTAAATATGTTAATATCCACTGGCTTGTGCTAAAATGTTTCCTGGGAAAAGTGCTGGCCAAGTGAAGTCAGCAGGAGCTGCGAGATGCACCAGACTTTTAAAAGCTGCCTATGCCTACTCAGATATATAGATGTTGAGTTTGGAGTCAAAATTTTAGCATTATTAAAAAAAAAANAATAGGCTTTTTCAGGCTGATCCAGTGAAATTTTTGCAAATTGAGTCTATCTTTGTGAAGCTGGGGCTTCAGGTAAGGAAACGCAGAACATGTTATGATTTTAGCACAGTATTGGAGCCAGATTTTGCAGTGGAGAAGCAGTGTCAGCTGCTTCCCAGGGAGTTCCCAGGGAGCAGAGGAGAGACTGAACTGCAAAGCACTATGCTTTAATCACTTGCTGTGTAAGTTTGAGCCCTGTGGTGTTTCCTGCTAGGACACCTCCATCCTTCAGCCATTGTGTAAAGCAACAGATCTTCAGCTGATTATTTCCTCTTTCATTCTGCATCATGGAGCCACACTGAGGAAGAAGGGACTAAACAACACAGCAAACTGGACCTTGAGGAGGTTGTGGCTACTGGCAGCCTTGTTACTGCCTTTAGCATCTGTGCATGGACTCTGCTGTGGGAGGTGATGCGGTTCCCAGAAACCACCAGGTGCTGCTTTTCTTACTTTCTAAACTTCCCAGGTGGAAACTCAAAGCCATGACTTTGTCAGGTGGGCTCCATCCCTGCCCAGCCACCTCCTCCTGGTACTGGCACCACTGTGAACTGGTGCTTGGTGGTGGTACTGTCCCACTCCTCTATTTCCTATGCACTTCTCCCAGCAGGTTGGATAAATGTAGTCATTTAGACATAGCTGCAGGAGTTATCAGCTTCTACCAACCCTAATATAAATCTCTTCCTAGTAATTGTTTATGTTTTCGTATTCAAAATAAGAGTTTTAGAACTGGACCTATTTTGGCAAAAATAGAATTATTACATAACTAAGATAACAGTTATTTATTTTGGCTTTAATTGCTTTGCTTCATGAGCCTTTCTTGGATCAAGGTTGCTTGAATGCTACACAGGTGAAAAAGGGCTAAACAGTATTAATAAGTGCAAAGTTAGATTATTAATTGTTTTTGAAATGCTATGTGAATGCTAAATGATATTTGGAGTCTAGTTTCATAGTTTTACTGACCTTTAGTTTGTTTTTTTGGCTTTTTTGATGGTATTCTTTGGAGACAGCAAGAATTTGAAATGCTTTTAGGAAATGAGCCAGATTTTCAGATTAGGGCAGACTAAAATCTCTCAATTCACAGAAGTCTTAACAAGTTGCTTAGACAGCTAAACTGCAGGGTTTCTGTCTCATAAGTTAGACAGTAAAAGCTCAGTTATGTCCCCAAATTTTTCTGGTTGCCTTTCAGGAGTGGTTTGATTTCATCAGTCCAAGTGGTCATGTCTCCACAGTGCTTGATGGGCCATATTTTGGATAGCTGGGCTTCAATATGTCATCTTGAATATGTCAGGGCTCTGAATATGTCACCTTAGCACACTGTGCTTGTTCCAATCCACCTGTCTTTTCACAGCACCATCTTTTCTCTCCTTCTGGCCAACACCTGGCTTTTTCAGCATTACAGTTTGTATTGCAAAAGGATCTTCTACACACAGGCTCTCTTTCTTCTTCCAACTCCAGCGTAACACAAGGCCTGGGAAGCAGTGGTTTCATGGAGCAGAGATGACAAGAACCACTCAGTTTTAGGTGAAAACTAAGAGGATGTTCACAGTCTTCCGAAACTCTGGTCAGTCACTTTGTTACCTGACAGCTGATGGGAAGAAGTTGCTCTACTCTCCTAGCAGAGCCCAGCAGTGGCAAGAATTTCTCCAGAACTGAAGGGGTGAGTACCTCCCTCTGATATTGGTGTTGGTACAAGCGACAGATGGGCTGGGGGGAACCCTTTGTTTTAGGAATAGGCAAAAAAGTCCAGAGAAGGTTGCTCCAAAGGACTCAGGGCAGTATCCTTATCCAAGTCCCAAACCTGTTGTCTCTGCCTTTGCAGGTTACAACCTAAGGAAAAGGGAGCACCTCAGAATTCACTGCATCCCAACACCAAGACCACCTCATGGCTGTAGGTCAGCTGGAGTATAAACCCAGAGGTTTCTTTAAGGGCTGGATGGTCCTGCATCACAACTGTGCCATGTCTAGCAGGGAAACCTTCAGCAACAGACCAAGGGGTATGGCCCGTCTATGCCTGGATTCAAGTGGACATCTCTTATCCAACATTTATCATCTGATATCTGCCCAGGAAAATTCCAAGCAGAGATTATTTCTGGATTCCATTTCTCAGAAGAAAAAATAATTTGCTAGACAGTTCCCATTGCTATTTCTTTCTTCATAGGCTACCCTCCCCAAAAAAACCCTCAGGAAAATGCTGAATTTTATCTCCAAAAACTCTTAGATCTATGCTGGTTGCCTTCTACCACAAATGAACCACAAGCAACAAACCCTTTTTCCTCAGCTCCTTGGTTAACCACAGCCCCAGAGGCAGAGAGTGCCTTTTCCCTGGCCAAGACATGCCATGCCATCCTGGTGCTGCAATTCCTGCTGTCCTCCCCAGGATGCTCCACTAGTGGCTGGCACTGTGCACTCTGTGCTGCCCAACCCAGCAAACAGCACAAGGAGCAGCTCAGCTAAGCGTGTTGCCAAGCTGCATCCTGGCACCACCACAGCAGAGAGGAGCTGCTCCTGGGAGCCAAAGGTTCAGATGGGATGACCTCTTGCAGTTTAGCTCTGGAACAAGGTGTTCCTCACAGTGTCCTGTTGCTTGGAGGTGGAAGATTCAAGAATGGAGAGGCCCACATCAACAGAGGCTCATTCCACCACGTCCAGGCAGTCTGGAAGAGGGACTGTGGGCCAGGAGAGTGTTAGTGCAGGAGAAATGGGCTTGGGACACAGCAAGAGAATGACCAGCAGCAGATCGTGGACAAGGCTCACATCACAGAGGTGCAGAGATCATCCTGTCCCTGAGTACACTGGTGATGAAATGCCCTCTCTTCCTCACACTTTTTCCATGCTCCAGCCTCATTCTGAAGGCATTGGCAGATGGCTGTAATCCTTATTTCTGACTTTGTTCCCTCCTCTATTTATTTCCATAATAAAATCCTTGATGTTGCAGTTTTACTCATCTCTGTGTTTTGTGTTATTATCCTGAGACTTTGGCCACTGCATGCCCTCCTTGAAAACTGGGGATCTTTGTGCTCCACTACTTTGCAGGAGCCTCTCCTGAGGTGTGCCCAGAGGTCTGTGTAATGCTACAGGGAAAACCTGCAGCACAGACAGGCACCCAGCCCAAGGCTCCTAGGAGCAATGGAGATGCAGCTTTTTTTAAAATTTATTTTTGCCTTACAAAATGCCTGTGAGCCTCTGGATGTGGAATATTACCATGATTTTTCCCATGGGATAGATAAAGCTCAGTTTATGTTGACTCCATCTTCAGTATTTCCTTCATTTTGATACAAAATTAATTCCTGTCACTGGAGGAAGCCAGTGCACAAAGAATGGGACATTTTTTCCTGAACTTCAAGATTCCATTCAGTGTAATGGATGAAAACCAAATATACCCTGCCAGGCTTGCCTTTGACAAAATACAGGCAATCCTTTCTCTTCTTTCATTTTTTTTTTTCTTTCCTGCCTGCAGCCAAAGCATAGTTAGTTTTCTATGCTGATGATTAAAATCCTGGAGAGAAGGAGAAATGCAGAATTGCTACACTTTACCCTGAAGAATTTGGAGAGGATTCTTTTCATTATATTAAATTGTGTTATCCTGCTTCCACACACTGGAGTCTGCTGACTCCAGTTGCTTTGGGAAACAGGCTTTCACCTTGGTGTTCCTGTGTGCCAGGAGAAGTACTTGCCCTTATCATTGTCACATGTAAGGAGTGCTAAAGCAAGTGATCCTGAGGATCATCCCTAGGGTGATTAAAGTAACTCAGAATATGCTGCACAAATCCTTCATGGCTCTGCTTTATAACATCACAGTTATTTTAGCAGTATTTTTTTTTTTTTTGGCAGAAATGCTGTATGTCCTTTTCCAGGCTAGACAGGGAGTCCAGGTAGCCTTTATCCTGGCAGGTGGGATGTATCTTGTTTGAGGAGCACTCTGAGCTGCACCTTTATCTTCCTGCTGTGGACATACTGTAATAAATGATGGTACAGCAGATAGCTGTAGTACTTGAAATAAGCACTGCAGTAAAATTTCTGCAGCAGAGAGCTCTGGAAAGGGGGTGATTGGACAGAGGGCAATGTCACTGCCTTGGCTACACTGGGACCTTCCAGTCCTTATTTTTCTGTGAGAGCAAGAAGTGCATTTTTAAGGGAAAACTGAGATTCTGTTAAATAATTTGAATTAGGGCAACAAAGCCTTAAGTTTGCAATATTCTTCTCTCAATGAGAAGCTGAAAGGATCTTGTAAATCTTGTGTAAATTAATTTGTAAAATTGCAATGACTTTGACAGGTGTGCTGAAGCAGACAGAAAATGAACAAGGGGCCACCTTATGCCCAAGGAGCAAAAGATCATAGATAGAATGATCTTGTATCATAACAACAGCTCTGTGTTTATAAAAGATAAAGCTGTACTCTCTCACTAGGAGATGAACCTTAACAGTGTAAACAAAGAAAAGATAATTCAGTAATGGTGTGGTGGTTTTCTTTTTCTTTTCCTTTTCCAAGGTTTGGATCATCCACACAGCCTGTCTTACAAACTGGAGCTGGGATCAGACCAGGAGATACCATCTGACTGGTATCCATTTGCTACTGTCCAGTTTGTTGTGCATGACACCTGTGCCTCGGGAACAGAAGTGAGGTCCCTGGGCATAGAGAGCGATCTGCAGCCCCAGAAACACGTGCTTCAGAAAGCTTTTTACAGCTGCCAGGTATCCTCAGGGCTCTGCTTTCCATGTTTACCTCCTCTTCTTTCTCCCCACTCCCCCATGTAGGATTTGGAAGGCAAAAGTCCTTTGTATTCTAAACATATCTTGCATGTACTTTTGATAATGATGTTGAGCAAAAGAATCATTAAATAATAATTCATTGTCTGATCAAAGATGAGGCTGAAAAATAGAACTGTGGATGCAGCTTTTTTTTTCCTCAGTTGAGCTATTTTTGGGAGTAGTGGTTTTGAAATGTGTTGGAAATATTTTGATTTTGTGTCAAAGCTTTTTTCATGCTATTGCTGCAGTTCACAGTTTCAGTGTCCAATTATTTGCTAATTCCACCTGCTTTTTTTTGTTTTCTACCTACAGGTTGAAATTGAAAAGAAGTGGATTAGGCTTGATGGAGAAGACCCAGATAAGGCTGGCAACTGCCTAATGCAATGAAAGAGGACAGGACACACCATCATAGGATATTAGTAGGAATCAATTTACATAGGAAATTCTATTGTTAGAAGAAGTGCAGTGACCTAGTTTAGGGTAAACACGATCATTGAGGGTTTTTTTTAGTGCTTATGGGTTTGAGTCTGCAAATCAGTACTCATCTGACTGGCCTGTGTTCAAATAAACTTCCTGTCATGGGAGTCCTGGTATGAGTAAAGTCTCCTTGTCAGAGCTGCAGGATGTGAGCACTTCATTGACTGATTCTAATATATTATTTTCCTGTTGTGTATCTGTGATTTGGGAAAGATCTCATACTCCATACTGAAGCCTAATGGCACTACTCAAAGGGTTCATGTCACCTGGACATAAAATATTTGGTAATAAAAACTTCCAGAGTGTTTATGTTCAGACCAGCACCTGTGTAAGGTCCAGCAGGACCAATTACATTTTTTAGTGCTGTTTGAAAATTAAAGTCCCTCATGTTTTGGCTCCCCTTGATGTATGTGAACAGAACAAGTCCAAATAATATTCTCAACAAGAGCCTTAATTAATGAGTTGGAAACTGGGTGATTTCATTGGGAAAAAGGGTCCTCTGCAATAATACTCTATTTTTCTGTGGCTGCAACTGTTTCCTGCTCAATACTTTATAGGTTCACTCAAAGTAATCTCTTGGGTAAAAAAACCACATATGGTAGATGTGATTGAAGTTTCTGTGCCAGCATTAGACAATTCTTTTTCACTACTGTAGCAAGTGAGATAAGGGGTGGATTCTCAGTGAGTGTAAATCAGTCCAGGTTTATTTCATCTGATGAGACTTTGAGAATTTAGACCAGGGGAGGTTTTTCCTCCACCAGCTGGAAAAAAGACTGGTTGCTGCTGTTTGCTCTGTGTCTCCCTTAGGATACAGGTTCCAGATGTTGGTATGGAAACTGCAGGAGCTCTGGCTTTGAGTAACTTTTAAGGCATGCATGGGAAGGGAGATGTTTTCATGCTCCTGGCTCTAAAGGTGTTTTCCATCAAGAAATAATGCAGGAATGGACTGTCACAAGGGACAAGAAGCTGTGATGCTTCATCAGACAGCCTGAGCTACTAATCACTAATGTCAATGGGTAACTGTGTTTTCAACAAACAGTTGGCCTTTGGGGAAAGGTTCTAACACTTCCCATCAGCCATTATTCCCTTTGTCATTTTCTGCAGGCTGCAATTCCACATCTGAAACAATATGATAAATTAAAAAAAATGCTCATGATTTTTAATTTTTTTTTGTTCCTGGCTGCAATTTTATTAAAATTAGCCTTAATTCAAACTAAAATTAGTGGATAACAAAAATGTAGTAATGCACTGCCTCACTTTATATTTTGTACAGCTTGTAACTGTTTATATGAACACTGTGTGAAAACACAGATAAATGTTATTCCCCGGAAGTAGAAATACGTGGGATATACACAGAGAAAATTACCAGTCTGAGGAAACAGAAGACCATAATATGAACCTAGTTCATCACAATAAACTTTTCCCCCATCCAGAAGCTGAGAATGAAATAGGTAATAGATTCTATAGTAAGTCCTGAGGGCAGGTTTTTTTATGGGTATTGCATTGCCAAAGCCCCAGATAGACTTTTATGGTATTTGGGCTTCTCTATATATCCCTTTTTATTAGGAGATTATATTGTTATAAATCTAAGCAAGCATTGGACTGTAGTAGAGACCCAAATGCATCTCAGCTGTTGCATCCTCTGTCTGTGTTTTGACTTGAGAAGACATTAGCACCTTCAAGTCACGTCTGGTGTGTTTTATTAATATTTAATCTTGGTTTATATTCTGCTCAGCTGAACCAAGGAACACAGGGAGCACCAGGGCAAAGTGTTTATACTTGGCAATGTGGCAAGCTCTGTAGTTTGCTGAAGTTCATGGTTGTACTACAGCTACAATATTTATTAACCTCTTTGCTCAGTGAGGTAGAGGAAGCAAAATATGCATTGCAATTACCTGCAATTACCTTTGTCTGAGGTTGACTTATTAAGATTGGCATTAATCAGCTAACTCAGTAAACCTATTAACAGTGGTTGCTCCCCAAAGCCTGTCTCATCCAGCTGGCTCCTATTTTTCTGTTTGTAAGAAGGAAGAACATGAATATCTCCATTCCACTTCTCTTTCACCTTAGGATCTCCATTCACAGCACTCACCTCCTGGGCCTTGGGTACCTGGTGGTGGTACAGGTCCTGCAGAAGCTGTGGCTGCTTTTCTGCTCTCAGGTGTCTGCTGTGTCTCAGGATGTGTTTAAGGAGTCTGTGTAGTGTTGACCCTTCAAGATATGAGCTATTGTTTGCAGTGAGTGGCTTAAATAATGAATGACCATCTTACAAGTCACTCCTGTTAGAGAGATGTATTAAGGTGTTATGGTGCAAATGATCATTCAGACTTACTGAACTCAATAACATTAAAAGGTCAAGCTACATTCTTATCTGTGTTGCAAACCCCTGAATTTTCATCTGAGGCTTGCAAGACTAGTGATTAACTTGAATCAGAATTGGATCAGCATTACAGGGAATTAATTCCATAGAAATGCTGCTATACTGAAGGAAAGTTACTCTGTTTAATGCATGGCTTTCAGTTTAAACTTGAAAATTAGTGCAGCCTAAGGTTGAATAATTGCCCTGTTCAGTCTCATACTGATGTTTATATGCCTTGATGTCAGAATATTTAAAAACAGGCTGCAGTCTAATGAAAGAAAATTTGGGTTGTCTGACTTTTCCCCCCCCATTAAATTCTAACTTTGTATTCTATTACAACATGCCAAACCAGAAACACCCAAGCTTCCCCTTTCTTCTGCATTGTCTTGAGCATAACTTATGAACAAATATTCTTAACTTTAAGACTAATTGCTAACATTTTCCATGAATGTTACAGCAGCTGATAGTGAGTAAAGAGGGATAGTGTGTGAGACACAGGCTGTGATTTCTTTAGAAATCTGGGCTATGTGTAATCTAATTGTAATTTTGGGGAAGGGAATGGAGATGAGGAACAGTTGCTATAAGCTGTTGTGGTGCTCAGTGTCCAGAGCTTTAAATAACCCATGAGGTACTGGCATCATGTGAGGAACCAGGTTTCACACGTGTCTGATCTCTGCTTCTTGCAGCCAGCGCCTGCAGTCACTGAAATCCTTCCAACTGTCTGGGTCTCTTTGACATTTTGCTAACATTCACTTCAGGGCAGTATTTAGATGTTATCTGTGTTTCCTCCACAAAGGACCAGCAGGGTTTGGGATATTTTATGTTTAAAACAGAAATCAATGAGAACAACTATTTTTATAGGTGCTTACCTTACTTACAAAGTATCGTATTTGCTGAAACCGACAATCTTTATCTTTGCAGTCATCTTTCTCATACTAACTGTATTACTCCAGGTAAATGGTACTCGATGTAATTTTGGATTCAAACACCCATTGAAGTCAATGGAAGTCTTTTAACTGACAAAATGGGATCTGCATCAAAGTCTCTAAGAATAAAAGAGGCAAAAAAAGAAGAAGAAAGGAATAGTAGTAAAGGTCTAATAGATGATTTTTTATGTTAGTAAGTAAGAAACCTGCAATGCCTGCTTATTCCAACCAGAAGAGAGCACAAAGGATAGGAAAAAAGGTGTTACTGGATGTCACAGCTGAAGCTTTGCAGTGGTTGCCCCTGAGTAGCAGCTCTCGAGAAATGAGGATGATGATGCACTCCATTGAACTTGATACCAAACCATTGCCATCCTTATGCTCCTTGCTTTGTTTTCCTCCAGATTCTGTATTAGTTGTCCAAAAGTAGTTTACATCTGAACACATGTTTTCATACATTACTTTTGGTTGTGTTTATTTTACCTGGCAGACTTCTTAGCTGCGGGATTGGTGTCCATACTTCTGTTTTGCATTTATTTGTCTTTTTGTTACTTAACACAGTAACTAACTGCTGCAGTTAGTAGTTCTTAGCAATAATTTTGATAACTCTGAAGCAGTGCTGTTACTCCTAATGGAAACTATAATTTTATTTGGGTCTTTTGTCAGTATAAGTACAAACAGATCATGCTGGTAATCTTGTAATAACATTTTGTAGATTGCATATTGATTAAAAAAATAAAGTTGTATTTCAAACTAGCAGTTTCTGGTCCGCTTACTAGAAATTTATGAAGCTAGTTTTGAATTTACCACAATTAAGTGGTTGATTTTGATCATCAGGTATTGCATGTCATTAGAAAGAACAGTTCTAGTCTGTGAATGGGGAATATCATATTAGATAAAGCTGGTTGCAGAAAGCTCAGTGATGCAGCATATTACTTTTATCATAGAATGGTTTGGGGTGGAAGAGACCTTGAATACTATCCAGTTCCAATCCCCCTGCCTTGTGTAGGGACAATTTGCACTAGACCAGGTTGGGCAAAGTCCCAGCCAACCATGAACACTTCCAGGGTTGGGACATTCACAGCTTCTCTGGGCAGCCTGTGCCTGTGTCTCACCAACCTCACAGTAAAGAATTTCTTCCTAATATCTAATCCAAATCTGCCCTCTTTCAATTTAAACCCATTCCCCCTTGTCCTATCACTAATTGCTCTTATAACAGCTTTTTGTAGCCCCCTTTAGGTACTGGAAGGTGCTGTAAGGTCTCCCTGCAGCCTTTCTCTTCTCCAGGCTGAAGAGCCCCAACTCTGTCCTCACAGGAGAGGTGCTCCAGCCCTCTGAGCATCTCTGTGGCCACATTCTGAACTCAGTCCAGCAAGTCCCTGTCTATCTTATGTTGGGGGACCCAGAGCTGGATGCAGCACTCCTACTGGGGTCTCACAATGATTTATGGCAGACCCTTTTCTGCCTTGTTGTCATAGCAGTACTAACCCAAGGAATGCCCTGGTTTTTCCTATTGAGTGCTCCGTCTGGTCTCTCTGGGATATTTGAATATAATGTAGCGACAACTGTTTAAGAGTTTCACGAATTTCAAAGCCTGTTCTGTTACTAGGGAAACAGTAAGACCTCTGTGGGGAAATATGGGAATGAGGCAAGAGGTTTTATGAGGCAGCATCCAAAGAATGGGCTTAGAGAATAAAATAACCATGACACTTGTCCTGTGCTGCAGTGTTGGTAGCAAAGCAATCAGCTACTCTGGGAAATGCTGGGAAGCAGAGTTAACATCCATTTTCACTTCAGTGCTGTGCTATCCTTCAGTGAGCACCTGCAAATGGAAAGCAGGTAGCTAGCAAAAATATAGTTCCCTTACAGAGCTTAAACATTTTGCAATGTTTAAAAGTATTGGTGAACAATGTGATTCAGGGACATGAAAAAGTGAGATGGCAAATTGCTAGAATATAAGTAAAAACATGAAAACATTTATTTTGGGACAGATTCCTAGTGTTTGTTGCCTTACTTGTGCTATTTTATAGCACTGATCTTTCCTTAGCAAAAACAACCTGTAATTTTTTACAATGACAAGCATAACGTGTTGTAAGTGGTGCTCATGCTCCCTGCTGAAGCCTTAATAATAAAAGAAAAGCCCTGTCTCAAAATTCTGCTTTGCCATGCCAAATCCCAATGTGATTAAGTATTTCTGGTTGTGCGTGGCTACAGTCTAGTATTACTTTGCATTGCGATGGTCTTTTTGGTTTCATTGAGAATAACTTTCACTTCCATTCCCAACAATAAAAGTCCAAGAGGATAAAGTCAGAAGTAGGGATGTGCTGGGAGTAGAAGAGATGTGTGAGGGGTGACCCGCAGTGAGGGTAAGAGTGAGGAAGCAGGGAGTGAGCCAGGAGAGGGCAGCAGGCAGAGCGCATTTGCACGGAGAGTTCTTTCGGAGGAGAGCTGATGCCTCTACAAGTCAAGTGGAAAAGTTTACCTAGGAAAGGGACTGAAACAGACAAGTGGTGGGGAACACATGCAGAGAAATGCCTTCAAGGGAACGTTTTGAGAAGGAAGCTGGGAGTAGCTGCGGATGGCTGGATGGGGAAATGAAGTGAATGATCTCCCGAGGAGGGCAGGAGGAGCTGAAGCAGCTGGAGAAGGAGCAGCGGCGCATGGGCAGAGCCACTGCAGGCACAGCAGGTGGCTGTGAGACTGATGGGGGGCACAGTGAAGCTGCCCCACCCGAGCAGGGCAGTGCCAGGCCGTGCAGCAGGACCTGCTTTCACACAGTTACATCCTGCCATTGTGCACCAAGCAGAACGTGCTGGGCCTGGAGCATCCCTGCTTCACATCTGCACTGCTCTCAGCAGTGGTGACCTGTCCTCCTGCACAGGACAATCTTGCTCGTGCCATGGAAGTGACAAGGTCATGCTGTAAGGAATGCAATGAAAATATCACACAAGACCCAGCAGTGAAACAGGGAGGATTTAAAGCAAGGATTTAGGCATTAGCCTGGTGATATCCAGAGGTGAGCTACCACTGTACCCTTCTCGTACTGCCAACTAGGAAGGGACCTTCATCTGTAACATGGAGCAGATGTCTAAATGAAAGTAATGACACCGGGATTTAGATGAGAGTTCATCTGAAATGGAAGGAGAAATCCCTGCCTAGGGAGAAAAGGAGAAATATTGTTTTAGCCTCCTTCATGTAAATCCATTACTTTTCTGCTAATTGTGAGATTATTTCTAAAGGGGAGTGCAGAAGATCTGCTCAGGGTAGATCTACACAAAAGTGGAGCTGGGGGTAAAAAGAAAAGAAAAAACCAAAGAAAAATGTAAAGGTGTGTACCGTTGTGTATTAGGACAACAGAAGCCTCTCCTCTTTTTCTCCGAAAAAGAAGATCAGGAATATGACCTTTAGCACATATTGAGGTCCTCAGCCAATATGACAATGAATGTTAGTCTCCATACAGCTGAGTTATTCTTTAGCAGAGTTAAATTGGTATTAATGAGGCAGTAAGAAGGACAGCCTGACTGCTAAGCTGTGCTTCAGCCTTTATCTCAAAGTCACTTGCTGAGTGATTTTAGTGGTTGCTTGGTGCTGCAAATTCCACTGTTGGTGCAAAGGCCTGATGTGGTCTCAGCTTTACTCCTCTTGAAATTACCAAATGCCAAGTTAGGCAAAGCAAACTGGCCTTGACCAAAACATGCTGCTCTGCTCTTACTTAACTTCACACTGAAACTGCTGGACTTCTGCAATAATCTGCTCAACGATGAACTTCCAGCAGCTAATTCAAATAAGGAGAAATGATGTTTCTGACATTTATTCTCCCACTGCACCCTCTGTGTGGTTCTGCACCCCCTGGCAGATAATCCCTCCCCATTGGAGCCAGGAGTAGATGAGTGGCAATTACAGACAGGTGAGGAAGGGGTGAGATTTCAATCACTGATGAAGAAGGGTAAAACCAGATGGCAGGGAAAGGACTTAAAGAGCCATGAAGGCAATGATAGTGGACAGAAGAGAAGGGAGCTGGACTGTGGCTTTTCTTAGGATGCAGGTTGGGGTCTCTCTGGGAAAAAAAGAATAGTATAAAAATCTGTATATCACACCCAGGGAAAGAAGGCAGACAGCAAAGGAGATGAGGAAATGGGCTGAGCACTGAGCCTGACACTAGCTGGAGTGGGATAGAAAGGGACAAGAATCAGCACAGTGAAATGGCCCCTGCCCACACCAGGTGGCTGCTGTTTCCTTTTGAGGTTTTCTGTCCACATAAGGCATATGTATCAGGGTGAGTATTTAGGAGAGGCAAGGCTTGTTTCATCCTTAATTAGGCTTACTGATATTACACAACTCTTTGGGCTTATTGAGGAGCTGAGATATACAGCACTATTCAGCGTATTCAATCCATCAGACTGCCATTTTTATATAGCAGTTTGTACAGGTCAGAGCCCTTCATAAACCATCCAATGCCCTGAAAATTTGTCATTAAATTGAATTAAGGGACAGCTTTTTCTATGGTTCTGATAAAGTGGCTTAAATCAGGTAGAAAAAAGAGAGGCTCTTGAAGAAACAGGAGTCACACATGATAAATGAAAAAGGAACAAATCACAGATCCCAGTATTATCTGTCTCAGAACTCCGAGGGAAATGATGGAGCTTGTAACAAAATCATGCTGTTAATAAAATTGGTTATGAGACTGGAGTGCCATATATCTGTGAGTCAACAGCTGAAAACAAAGGGAACATGTTAGAGGATATCTTTAAAATGAAATTACACCTCTGCTCATGTCATGTTATCTCCATGAGGGCTGCCTGAATTCTGCAACCAGTTCCTCCTAAGAATGATTGCCTTTACTTGGAAAGTAAAGGCAAGATGGTATTTGTATAGTATGCCCTGAGAAAGAATTTTGCAGTCCTGCAGTTGTGTGGCCATGATCCTCTTCAGCAGCAATGCTGGATTTAAACAGGAGAGGGCATTCATGACCAAGCATCTGAGTGTGCTGAGGGTTCTCTGTTTCTTAGAGGGAAGACATTTGAAAACGGTAAATTTTTTTTAAAAATGATTAATAAAGGCTTATCATCCAAAAATAAATCTCCTCTAGACATCATGTACCAAAAGGAGTATAAATAATTACAAATTAAAACCTGTCTAGTAAACAAATGTTTGAGGTGCCCTCAAGCAGCACTATCCCAAATACAGACAAAACCCATGAAAAATCAGGAGGGTTTGAACAGCATGGTAATCTTTCCCATGGCCCCTTCTCCAAAACTCTTGTGAGCTCGTACAGAGACTACAATGGGGAGAACTGGGCTGGAAGCTGAATCAAGACTGATGAAACCTTGATGCTGTTCCTGGCTGCCATTTGTGAGCTTGGGCAAGATATTTGCTGGGTCTGTGCCTGAGTTTCTTCTCTTAAAAGTGGGATTAAATGTTAAAAACTTCCATAAGCATAAAAATGACTACAGGGTTATACTTTATACTGCAGGACACATACAGTAGCTTAAGCTCACCATACCAAAACTAGCCAGTCAGTATGAGTAATGCTAGTCACAGATATCTTAGCATTTTCCCCCTGGTTCAGAAATGACTGAATTTTTCTGTGTATATCAGGTTCTCTCATGCTGTTCAGCTGACAGTGCTCGGATGCAAAGACACCTTTCCTAGGAGTTTGTAAAAGAAACTATAGAAGGTGTGTTGCTCGGTTATAGAATAAAATAAAAGTGTCTTGGTTAGCAGGAATTGCCCTCTGCAACCTCCCTGTGCAGCTTGGAAAGTCGTGTTCCCAATCCCAGTTTCTACCTTACCCCCAGTGATATCCCTGTACTGTAAGTAGGTTTATCTGCTGTCCCAGCATGAAGGGAGCTGACATGACCACCTGGACAGGCCCTTTGTTATTCACAGTACAAAGGGTATAATTTGGAACAGATGGGGCATGCCCACACTGCCTTGTGGGAATGCAAATACAGAGACATGTTGTCCACCTCAAGTGCAGGCAAGGATAATTTGCTTTGGGCTGTAAATTTTCCTGTGGACATAGGCAAAGTCACCTGACCACTATCTGAGACAGCTGAGTAGTCCTTTGGAATGAATCAAGCTCCCCAGCTCTCCTTCTTTTCGAAGTTAGGCATACAGACTGTTCTGATTCCAAGGCACTTTGTAACCCCTAGATAAAAAGAGGGAGGTAGAGAGTGGGGAGCTCATTTAGGAATCCTCTTCCTGCACTTGCACCTTTCTAGAAGCCCTGTGCAGTGTGCTGGCAGGGTGATGGCTCTGCATCAGGCCTGGCTGCCTGATGGGGAGGCAGCAGTCAGCTGCAGGATCCCCATCTGCGACCTTCAGGGCCAGCAAGATCCTCAAGGCTGCAGCTCCCTCCAGCTATCTCTGCTAACACGACGGGAAAAAACAGTCAGGAGAAGAAAAAAGGACATTTTTGGTATGCACTAGCCCAGGCAGTTTCAAATGAGCACTGTGCTTTAAAAAAGGATATGGTTTATTATTTAAATTATTCCTTGAGCAAAGCAACATGGCTTGCCTTTTCCTCACAATGATGGAGGGTATACAGAACAGCTGAATATGCAACTGCTGTTTAATTCAAGACTTAAGCAGTGTCATTAAACATATTTTCTTGCAGAGAAAAATTACTTCAATAGCAAATTGCATTTGTCTCACTTGTGAAAACACAGCTTATTAAGGATGTTGCTTCTTCTATTTTGTAGGTGTTAGTCTGGCTACTTAATTAAGGGTTTGACAGTATTTTCATTAAAATATTTTCATTTTTCAGGATGTGTAAGACTTAAAAATGAAAGTTTAATGGGCGAGTCTCCTTTTCACAAGCCAAACAGCACTGTAACACATAACTACCTAAAAAATGAAAAACAAAGGAAAAAGAAAGGAAAAAGAGATTATGTTTCTAGGTTCTCAGAACCCTCAGGGCAACACCAACTGAAGGTGCATAAAGACCTAAGTATACACTCTCCTACATATACGAGATTAATGAACATTTTTCCAGATTAGTAACTGCTAAATTGGTAGATCTCTGCATTAACATATGAACAGATTGCTGCAAATGTAAGCAATAATTGAGTAGTTCTACCAGATTGCTGCTGCTTAACTGCAATACTTAAGCTTCAGCTATCCCCGTTTAGGAGGTAATCACGACTTCAGGGTTTATTAGAGCAAAGACGATACGCTTTTGTAGCCAGCTTTCCGAGGCGCATTCCCACACCACGGGGCCAACTGTGGCTCTCCAGATAAATCCTCACAAGGCGATGCTTCAGACTGGAGCTTGGAGCCCAGACCGGACAGTGGCGGGTCACTCTGAGTGTTAGGCTGTGGCTTTAACATCATGTGCCCCAGAGCCGGCAGGATTTTGGGGTGTGTGGAGGGACAGGAGCCGGGCAGGCCCGGCGGCGCAGGGCCCGGGCGGGGCCGGCCGCGTTACCCCGGCAACGGCGCCTTAAGGGCGGGCGGGGGCTGAGGCGGCTGAGGCGGCTGAGGCGGCTGAGGCGGCGGCCGCTGCTGCTGCTGCTGTTGCTGCCATGGCTCAGGGCAGCCCTCTGGTGAGAGGCTGAGCTGAGCTGAGCTGAGCTGAGCAGGGCAGGGCAGGGCAGGGCTGTCGGGGTCTGGCCGCTCCTCCCTGCGGGACACACGGGGATGAGGGAGTCGCCTCCCGCGCCGGGCCCGGGGAGGAGCCGCCGCCCGTTCGCTGGCGCGGGAGGCCCAGCCTTTTTTTTTTCAGAAAAAAAATGGTTATTTTTAAATTTTTCAGTTGAAAATGGCAGTTTGTGGGCAGAAGTGTTGTGGCAGGGATTGGCACTGGGTAGCTGCAGGGTGCCAGGGACGCTGGGGCAGCTCGGCCGTGCCAGGGAGAGAGGCGGCGGTCCTTATGGCAGGGCAGGTTTTGTCCAGCACTGCCTCTCCCTGCCTGGGCGTGCAGGTGCTCTCTCAGAGGACGGGAATCCCAGGGGGGCTTCAGAGGCTTTGCTGTAATGGGATGTGGATATGTCCCTCCTGCCACTCCGCTGCACACAAATAAACCCGGAGTTTGACAGTTCCCGCTATGGATGGCCTGGTTCTGGCGAAGGAGTGCCCGTGTGTAAAGGGATTAAGCTGGAGTACAATAATGTCTGCGCTGTAACCATTTTTCTCTAATTTGCAAGCATGTGGTGTTTGAATTTGGCAGTTGCTGTGTGCAGTTTTTATGTAGCACAATAAATATTTGTACTCACTGTAGCTTGGCAATCCTGAGGAGAGGAATAGGCCCGTTGAAAGATTTACATTCAGATTCCCTTCTGGATTAGCAAAGAAGGCAGAACATTTGACATGGGCTGATCAGCAGCTTTTANCTAATATCCTTAAAAAGTGCTGGAGGGAATCTTCGGAGGTTGATAACTCCTGATAAGAAATTACACTAATATGGTTGTTTTAAAGCAGTTGTGTAGGTTGCTTTTTTCCAGAAAGTGTAACTTGTTGCTTCTTTACTTTGGAAACAAATTGTTTATCATCTGCACTTTAGAACAACTTTGGATAAGAAAAATAGTAATCTGAAATTTAAAAAAATTAAATTATTAATCCAGAATCTTGTAGGGTTTCCTAAAATATCTCAGCTTCATTTTTCACCTTGTGTAGGCTACTCTGGTGGTAATGAAAGTCAAGATTAATAAGCTTTAAATTGCTAAAAGCTCATTATCTTACATTTGGAGTGTAGGAATCTTGAAGCTCATGTGTATCTGCTGTCCAGGTCTGAATGTTGGGGTAGGATTAAATCACTGACTTGGGCAGAAGGAGTAAAATGTTCTGTTGAAGTCCTGTTGTAATATAAAATGAATTATCTGTATTGATAAAAGTAGTATTAAAATTTCCACAGATAGGTTACTGTACAGCATCAGACTGTTTCCACAAAGAATAAATAAATAAATCTCTATTATTTTTTGAGGGTTTCTTACATTCTGCTTCTGATGGAATTGGCACAGTTCATTTTTGGTAGCTTGTATTATTGGTTGTCCTCTAAGTTAGGAGCAATGATTCTAGAATGATACCATGTGGTTAGACATGCTTGTTTGAAAATACAGCACAGCAATGGTTTTTGAATGTTTCTAGGATTTTCTTAAGCATTTACCAAGATTGGTAGCTTACTGGTATAAGCAATAATTTGAGGTTCAAATCCAGTAATTGTTTAGTGATGTTAGATTTAAAAGAATGAGTGGACTTGCAGACCTTTGCATTTGACATTCAATTTATTACACTGATCTGTTCATGCTGTTCAGTTTGTAACAGCAGTTTATGAAGTGAGATTAGACTTTGTGCTATCTTTTCAAATGACTTAATGCTTATCTTAACTTGAAAGTATTTATTTTTTTCCTAATGTAGCCTGAACTATACAAGTCCATTATCGAAGATGTGATTGAAGGTGTGCGGGAACTCTTTGCAGAGGAGGGTGTAGAGGAGCAGGTTCTGAAGGACCTGAAGCAGGTTTGCTGGGTTTCCTTGCATTAATAGCAGTTGTGTTTGTGTTTTTCTTTTGAGATGATGGACGTGTCCATTTCTTTGTCCTGCAAAACATGCAAAATTTTGCCCTAATTTAGGGCTACAGATATCCTGCGAGTGATATGTGGGCTGCTGGGAGTTGAAATTGGTTTGTTATTGCTACTCTGTTGGATAGAATCAGTCAATTTACTCTTGGAAAAGCTGGGAATACCTGATTATCTTTTTTTGATGCAATTTGTTTTTAAAGCTGATATTTGTTGAACTTAATCTTCCTGCAGCTTTGGGAAACGAAGGTGGCACAGTCTAAAGCAACAGAAGGCTTCTTCAAACATAGCTACTTGTCTCCACGGTTCAGCCTGCGGCTGCCACACAGTTCTCACGTTGTTTTGCCAAATTCAGCAGGTCAGATGAACATTGTTGGACAAAATGCATGTAATTTAAGAATATCTCAGGGATTCGGGGATATTTTTGGAAGATTTGCAATAATCTTGGGTTTGATGCTTATGTATATATCTAGTTTGATGTGGAACAGTAATTATTTGAAAGCAGAGTTTGACCAATAAATTATGAATCAAACTTTGATAAACAAATAGAATTCTGTCTACGTGCTCTTGATCAGCTGCTCATTTCCACTAGCAAAACACACAGAGTTTTAGCTTTCTTGCCTGCAGTCCAATAGTGTAGCCCTTTAGCTGCAAATTTACCTGCAGGGTTAAGCTCCTACTTCCCCTTTTGATGTGTGTCCCGATGTGTGCAGAGGTTTTATGGCTTGTTTGTGCCATGTAGCTCTGCTGTCAGCTTGGGGTTTAATCTGGTTCTCAACTTGTTAAAAATGTAATCCCTTGCTCAAACAGAAGAGAGAAAGCTTTTTAGTTTTTCTTTCGGTTAGTTTTTCTAAAAGCAGTGTGTCTGTTGCAGAGGAGTACTTGACTTTCACACAGCCTCTGACATCAGGACCTATTCTTCTCAATTAAGTCCAGCTGACCACTGTGGTATTGTTGTGGTGCAGTGTAGTACTCAGCTGAGACTTATTCCAAAGTGAGAGGCTGCTAGGACCTTTGCCCATAAAGGACAAAACCCATATGAGATGATTTAATGAAAATCTGTGTTGTAGTGTATTTCAGGCTTGGGCAGTCTTTCTAGATCTGTGTGGTTTTTTTCTTCCTTAGTTTTTTTCTTTTCTGTTGGTTTGTTTGTTTTTGTTTGGTTTGGTTTTTTTTTACTGTCTTCATAGTTGAATGAACTGTTTTTGGAGGCAGGTGTTTTATTTGTTCCATGTGACTAAAGGGAATATACTTTTGTGTTTGCAGGCTATTGGAGGTTTTAAATTTAATGAGCATTACCTTCTTGAGTTTTTAAAGGGCAATACTAATGCAAAGCAATATGTTGAGGCGAGTAAATCTATGTGTTTGGTTTTAAAAAGAGGATTTGAATTGCCCTATGGCTAGAGATTTTCAAAGTAGTTAGGGCTACCTAAATTGTTTGCTTCTAAAAGCCTGGGAAAGTTTTCCCTTTGCCCCTTTTTTTTCCCATGGAAGTCAGTAATTGAGTGCTTTTGAGAATCTTATCCTATTGTTCCTACTTTTAGCATCATTGAATTTGCTCTGCTGTGAAAAAAATACTTGCATGTTTTCCTCAAGTTGACAAGGCAATACTTATGCTCACTAATGAGTATGAACTGAAGTTAGAACTGAAGTTCACCCATGTTTGCTGTAAATAATTGAAAGATAACTGTATCCAAGAAATTAATGGCTTTTTGTAAAGTGCCTTTTTTTTTTATAGCTTCTTTTGTCATCCAAACTGGCAGAGGCTTTCAGCATTTTACAGCAGCAAAACTGGTATGTAGCTGAAGTGATGTTTTACTTCAATTCTGATGATGTTGGACTTCTAAATTTTTAAAATTGTTTGTCAGTTATTAATAGGCTTCAGGAGGGAGAGTTGTAACACTTCTGCTTCTGTTGGAGCAGTGAAAAAGGATGGGTTCTGCAAGAAGTGAAGCTAGAAGTGCTTTGGAAGGCACAGCTGCATGTATTTAGCCCATAGGATAAAAGTGTCGTGGAAATGCACAGCTACATATACCTTTATTTTTCTTTTAAATTTTTACTGGTTGTTAAAATATTGCATGGCTGGGAAATACTATCACTAGTGAATCTGGGAGCAGCATTATCTGTGAGGTGTTGAAATCATCCAGAAGGAAAATGAGTGTTTTTATAGTTAACAAGTTCTGAACTCTGTGCATGGCAAAGTTTCTTTGGGGAGCAGCCACTAATTGCCAGAGCTTGATGAACTTACTGAGTGCCTCCTGAGTCTCAAGCTAAGTGGCTTGTCAAGTTGAAATATAATATTGGGAAGATGTTTATGGAATATGTGAGTTTCCTGATTTAAAATTTGGATTTCCTCAGAACAGCTATATTGAAAGGGAGCTGTCTATACAACTCTTTAACTCTTTACTTCCCAGGAGGAAAAGAGAATGTGAAGTGACTTTATAGGCCTAGGCAAGAAGCCTGTGCTGTGTGCAGTAATGCATAAATTTAGGTAAAAATGACTTTGAATAGAAAAATACCTTTCTGGATGGTGGATGCATTGAGGGGATATGGGAACTGTTGCCTTAAAAAGGGAATGTGATAGCTGGAAGGCAGGAAACACTTGGGGCAAGTCATTACTCTGTCAGTGCAGAATACTCTTCATCTGTCTAAATCTCAAGAGCATAAGGCAGCTTTCCAGTGAAGATGACCACAGAGAAGCCCTCACTGGTGTTTCACATGGATATTCCAGGTGTGGCACTCAGTGCCCTGGTCCTGCCTAAACCCAGCTCTTGTGTTCCAGGGGCCCCCACGAGCGGGTGTGACTCTTGCTCTCCCTTCCTGTGTTGCTTACCCTTTACAGACGCCAGCTGGAGTGATGCTGCAGCCAGCACCAGGTAAGGGTAACCAGGAGATGTCAAACCTTGCAGTGGCCTGTTGAAAGGCAGTCCCAGGGACAGAAGATGAAACAGATGAGAACTTAAAGTAGGTAAAACCAGTCACCCTCCTCCTCCTTTGCAGTTTGTGTTTGTAGTGGCTTCGTGGGGGAAGTAACTGCTTAGGTTAGTTCTGTGCCAGTTTTACAGCTTGTAGCAAGTGTTTCCCTTTGCCAGCCCAGACACAGGGATATCCTTCTCCCTGTTTCTCTGGGACAATCTTCTACACTGTCAAAAAAGCTAAAGGCACTGTGCTGCTTCAGAGACAAAATGATTTCTTATTCAAATAAAATCCAACTATCCATTAACCTTTTTGATCCCATTCTTTTGCTGATAAAACTACCTGTACTGCTTGTACAAAAACTGCTTGTACTGCTTAGGTGTGATCAGTGGAAGGCTTAGTTCAGTCATTGACTTTTCCCTCAAACAGCTGTTCTTTGATGAAAACTGATGTCACTAGTTATCTGTTTCAGGTATAATTCCTGATGTTATAAGACCTATAGACTGGTACCAGTGACTGTGTGAGCAGGTGTGTGGAGAGAAGAAAAATCAAATGAAATTTGGAACTTGGCTTTGGCATCTCAATTCTAACACCGATAATAATAACTTTAAGCATTCAGTATTTGGAAGGGTTTTCTTAATAAAAGATACATAAATTAGGAGTTTTTTGGGTTTTTTAAAATGAAAATAGGCAGGTTTTTTTAGAGAGAATACCTAAAGGTCCCTAAAAGAATGAGCTCGTCCTGTAGCTATAGACTAGTTTACTGTTTCATCTTGTATTCCTTAATTTCTGAAATTACATGGCAAAAATTCAAAACAGGGGTTTTATTTATTTATTTAAAATCCCATATGTAGTTAGATTATTGAACTTACTATCCCAGGATACTGTGTAGGCCAAACCCAAAAAGAGGTATTAAATATGATGGCCTGGATGGAAACCAGGATTCAGACAGCTTCTGGATGCCTGATTTTCAAGAGCTGGAATTGTGCTTGAGGAAAGTTTTGCTTTGCACATGTCCTTTTTCTCATAGTTTGCCAGAGTGTTTGCTCTTGTTTTTAGTGGTAACAGGCCAGTGGCCTGCATGAGCCTGTAGTTTCACCTGCTGAAGCAGTTTTTAACTCTTCTCTCTGCAGGACAGATTTACAAGGTGAACATGCCTGTCCTGGTCACACAGGCCTCAGGAGATGGAAGCATTCTCCCTTACCCTGTGCAGCAGATGTTTCATCCCCTTGGGCAAGCTTCAGTTCTGCAGGCTGGCATTGCCAGTGTTGCTCAGGTCAATGCATCTGCTGCCCATGCAGCTGGTGAAACACTGCAGCCCCAGGAGACTGCTGCCCAACAGGCTGTGCTCTTTAAACCAAGCTTTGTGGAAAAACAACACCTGGACGACTCTGCTGCCTTGGTCCAGCAGCCTTCTGTGAGTCTGCAGGAATTTGGAATGAACGCAGTGTTAAATCAGTGCAGCGAATCCACAGAAACATCCCAGCATGACAACCTTCACACTGTGCTCACTCTGGAATGCTCTGAGGGACTTTTTATTGATGAAACCTTGGCAAGCAGCTCAAGCAGTGTCCTGCTGGATGTGGAGGGGCAGCTGGACATGGAGCATCTGGAGCTCCTGCAGCAGCAGGTGTCTGATGATATTATTGACCTGATTGTTGCAGGGGAAAATTTGGATGAAAATGCATTTCTAAAGGACCAAGGCAGCATTGCTTCCTCTGACAAGGTAAGGCTTTTTGTTTCTCAGCTAATGAAAATACATCTGTTAGAGGTGGTGGTTTGAACACGTCTAAGTGATAATTAGCACCTCTAAATGAGAAGCTTGTTTAGAATAGCAGTAGCTGACTGCTTGTTTTTACCTTAAGAATTTGTCTAAACTACTGCTAAAATATTGTGATTGATGAGAATATCAGTTTAAAAATACTAAAGGTGGAATGTACTAAATAGATAGATAGAATGTATTAGACTTATTGATTACTTTTGGGAATCATAGAGAGTTTTTTGTGACTAAGTAGACATGAAAGACTCCTTGAGAACTTCCATATCATTCTGACACTGATCTGCATATGGATTCTGGTCAGCTGTGGGCAATTTGCTTTTACAGGATCAGCTGGGATTAATGTTAATTTGTAATGTGTGAAATGCATTAAAGTTGTATTAAGAATGCATTCAGGATGAAAAGTCAAATTTGATAAGTGAAAATCTCCTTGAAGAAAATGTATTTCCTTGGGGAAAAAGTCTTGGACAAACTAGAACTCAGCTTGAGCTGTGTGGGAAACTTGAATGATTTTAATTAAGAAGCTGCTTTCCTGACCTCATCTAATTTTAGTTCCAGAAATTATCTGCAGATGTTTGAAGTTCAGGCTGGCTTGCTGACTTTGAGTGGTAGTGCTCATATGTGATTGAGGCAAATTTATTAAATGTAAATTTAATGACAGTAATGCCGAATGTCTGTAAATAGAAAGCAAGTTATGTTGCTCATCTGAACTCTGATGGCAGCCTGATGAAGACAGTCTGTAGTGAGAATGGGAGGTCAAAACAAAGTGTTATTTTCTTGAACCAGAAAGTATATGTGGATGGGAATTAAGTGCTACAATAAAGATTTAATGAGAAACTGAAGATGGCTGAAGCCTTAAAGCCCTTTTATGCTCCTGTGAATGCTCTGTTTAGGAATTCTAGCACTTTTATGGACAGTAACTTGAAGTACTGAAATATTTACTGTCTCTCCCAGCTTTTTATATCTTATTTAAACAAAGCATTTTGGATGAGTTGAGGGAGGAGGACCAGTTCATCTTGACTTTTATTTCAAAAATGAATAATGTTATTTTTGAGGGTGGAAGAGTAGCTTTTTTTTTTTAATGGGAGGTTTTTTTTCTTTTACAATAGAAATTCTAAATGCCCGCTTGATTGCCTTTGTTTTAGAGTTGCTTGAGTACAGGGGTGTTTAGAGGAAAGTTTAAGAACTTTTCTTTTTCTGTATTGCTGAGGAATATTTGACCTGGGTTCCATTTAAAGTTAGATGCAACACATGTTTGCAAATGTACTCAGGGCTTACAAGCAGTATGACCTAAAAGTCTCACATTAGTGCCCTAAGCTTATTGATTTTATTAAACAAAAACCTCAGGCTTTGTGCTGAGTGTGGCTTCCATTATGGTGTTAATTCACAAGCTGTCCCTGGTCTCTTTCTTTCCTGTCCCATGGAACCCATGGAACAGACAGGACCTGGTTTACCACTGGAGAAGGATCTCTGCAGTGATATTCAAGGCATAAGTCAGCTTGATGGCACTAGGAATGTTTCTTCCAAGGAGCAAATACCACATACAAAAGATAAAGAAGAGAATAAATTAATTGGCTTTATTGATTCAGAGGATCTAAGAGTTCTGCATGATGAGGAAGACTATGATAAAGAGAGTGACAGTTCTTCAAATAGGGAGTCCAGGTGCAGTCATGGGGACAATGAAGACCTCCAGATAGATACAGTTGAGGAGGTAATTTACTTTTAAACCTTTACAAGTACATAAAGATAGTAGATCTCTCCTGACTGTTGAATTGTTGGACCTAGAACAGTTCCTGGTTAGTTTAATGCAGGGCAAGCACAGTGAAGTTACAAACCCTTAGAGATAGGAGGTACTGGAGAGAAATTACTCAAAAGCTCATTATGAGGAGTGTGGACAAATGAAAGAACTGTTGGAAAGTCATTTGCTTATTGGATGAAGTAAAATACTTAACTGTCAGAATTAAAGTTTTATTCTAAAACCCTGGCTCCAGTGGAATGGCGTTCTGCTTTTTACTTAAGTAAGATATTATTTAAACAATTAGATTGAAATCAGATTTATTTAAATAAGATCAGGATACAAATCTAGGTTTCCTTTCCTTCTGAAGGACCACAGGGGATTAGACAGAGAACAATATGATACAAGAACATTGTTCTCTGTCTAATCCCCTGAGTTTCCTAGGTTTTCAGTTTTCTGAAAGATATGCAGTTTTGTATCCTATGGGTTTGTTCACAAGAGAATCAACTTGTAGCATTGGGCTTCATATAAATACAAATTGATCAGTATTTCAGCTAGTGGGATTTCTGCTTTATCAGTTTTGCAATTTTGCTTTTTGACTTGTATTTTTGTTTAGGGTGTTTTGGGTTTTGAGAATGCAAACATGTAAAAGGTACTTGTAAAAGAGGTTGGCATAATGTGGTGTCCACGGCCTCTAGGTCTTGATTTTTGCAATGGTAACTATTCTGGGTATGTCTAATTCCAAGTATATTCAATGCTATTCTGGAAGAGTGTATAAAACAGAACTTTAATCTCTAGGACCCCTTAAATTCTGATGATGATGTCAGTGAGCAGGACATTGCAGAATTGTTTGACACCGACAATGTGATCGTTTGTCAGTATGAAAAGGTACAGTAATTCACTTTTATCTTTGTTCTTTAATCATCTTAAATAATATCTTTAGCAAATCCATGTCTTCTCTCCTGGCAGTGCTTTTTAAAGAAACTCTAATGCTGTAATAGAGTGTTTAAATGATGTGTTTAGCAGACAATAGTCTGAAGGCTTTCCTGCTGTTTTCTGAAAAGAGGATAATCATAATGGCCTATTAAAGGAAAAGGGAACAACAAGTCTTGCAAAATTACGATTTGTAAAGGTGCAAAATCTTGTTTATTTCCTTAACTTTTAAGTAAGATCAACATCTTTGTGTATGTATGTAGGCATATTCAGCTGTGAATTAAGGTTTTTAATATGGATAACAGAAAGAGAAGTATGTGTACTTTCTTTTACATTCTTTTTTGGTTTTGTAGTGCTTAGTGAGATATCTTCCTACTAGAATTTTGTTGTGTCTGAAAAATAAAGTAGTTGTGAAGTGCCTTTTTGTCCTCCTTCATTTTAATGTTTAAAATTCAACCTTATTTTGAACTCCTGATGATCAAATTAAGTCCTTTTAGCAATGCTATGGTTTGGATGCTTACATGTCAGTAATTTAAAAGATAAAAAAGTTCATATTTTATTTTAAAGCAAATATGGAAAAATGTGGCTGTAGTTTTTTCAAGATTCCTTTCTTTTTTTTTTTTTAAAAATATTCTTTCAAATGTGACTAGTGATAACTTTTTGTGTGTCTAACTAGGCCTGCCTTAATGGTTGTCTGTGGTTTAGGAAACAGAGAGGTGCTAAGCAAATTGTCTTTATGAAACTGTGACAGAATAAGAGTTCCTGAAACCATTTATTTTGGAAAGTTATAGGGATATGTGTAGAAAATGCCTCTGAAATGAAGCCTTTGGTGTCTGTATTGTATTGAAAGGTATACCAAGTTTTGAAGCTTCAGAACTCAGATGTTGCAGTTGCTGTAGGTAGTGCATACTGTTACCTAGAGCAAGTTTTGTCTGAAATAAGCTGAAAAACTGCTTGAAAATCTAAAAGAAACTACTAGGAAGGTCAACACTGGGCATGTCTTATAGGAAATTTAATATCAGATGTTATTAGAAATTGACAATTACAGAAGCTGGGAAAAGATGTTGGTAAATTTCCCCTTTCCAGTACAGACAATAAAATATGTTGGTCCAGTAGAAAGTAGATAGATAAAAGCAGTTATCTCTTAAGTAACCTTGTTACATTTAAGACAATATTGTTTTTAGAACTGTTGTCCTGTTTCTTTTCTTTCTGGAACTGAAAATAGACTGATGCTGAAAATTCAAGGAATTTTCTAGAGATATTAAAATTCCTTCTTTTAGTAGCAAAAAAAACTTTCTGCAGTATGGATCTTTTTGCAGGCCTTTAAAAAGAAACAATATGCAAATTGTTTCTTCCTTTTTTTTTTTTCTTTTTTTTTTTTTTTTTTTTTTTTTTTTTTTTAACAGCAGTGTTTGCTTTTAAGCCAAGTTTTGTTGCTTTTAGCCTGATCCTAACACCTCTATGCATGCAACATGGCTTTGCCATGTGAAAACATTTAGTTAAATGCATTTTAGTTAAAATACATTGGTTTGCAAGGTGTGCTGTGTTTTAGGATTGCCCCATTACTGTTGTGTTGTCCTGCTGCTGTTGAGCTGTCAAAGGTAACACCTTTCTGGGGGGAAGCTGTGGGGGAGGAGAGTGGGATAGGATGGGACAAGATTCAGGTTTCTCTCTTGAGAGGGCAGGGAATCTTTGATAAACAATTGAAGTATACTGCTTCCATTGAATATTCTGGGCCATAAGGATTTTAAAATAAAAACCAGGTGTGTAAAATAGGTTGTGCTTAAATCTTGTGGGGTTTTTTGTTGTTGTTGTTGTTTTTTTATAACTTTTTTTTAATGAGTGGTCTGATATGTATTTGTGGTTGCATTAATTTTGGTTATTATTTTTCATCAGATACATCGATCTAAGAACAAATGGAAGTTCTACTTAAAAGATGGAGTGATGTCCATTGAGGGTAAAGACCATGTTTTTGCAAAAGCTACTGGAGATGCAGAGTGGTGAAACCTCACTCCAGTATGTCCTTGAAGACTCTGGCATTATTTCCTTATAAGCCTTCTGTGAAACACCTGCCCTTTTTATTGTTGTGCCATTAAAAAAGGAAGGAAACAAACCAAAAAACCCCCTAAACAACAAAGCTGTGATAAAAAAATATTCAAAATCTGGGTTGTTCATCTGTTTAGTTTGCAAACTAAACCACTGTATTGTTTGCTACTCAGCTGTCTTAGCTGTTCTTTTCTGATTATTTCATTTTTTCCAATGAAGAAACACCATTGGAATGAATAACTTTAAAGTTTGAAATGTTATATCTGTTTGTAATTCAAGGAAGTTAAGAAATACTTAGTAATTAGTGAAGAAATACTTATCGATTATAATTAAATTTTAGTTCTGTTGGGTTTTTTTTCCAATTCTTAAAAGTTGAGGGATGACTTGAAATAGAAAAATTATACTGTTGTGTTATTATTTTCAAAGACTGTTGAGTTAAAAATATCTGTGGAAGTCTGAAACCTGTGGCTCTTTCAGTTGCACACTTCTCTCTTGATTTTTTTTTTTTTTTAGCTGCTTTGTGTTTTTTTATTTTATTTCAGTTTAAAGACATGCACCCTAGAAGCAATAAGGGAAATGTCTGGGAAAGATCCTGGAGCTCTCAATATTATGAGAATTATTATTGTTTATTCTATACCATCTATGTCTACTGAGATGCAATGAGTAGTGTGATGTAACATTAAAATATGATTTATTTTCACTGTCAATGCAAAGTCATTTAAGTTTGCTACTGTACATTTCCACTTCATTCTAGGACTACAGACCAGTAAGCTGTGAATGATACAAATTTTGCATAATAATAAAAGTGTCATCTCATATACATTTCTAGCACAGAGTTGTTTTTGTGTTCCCTCAATATAAACCCTGCTTAGAGAACTGGGTACAAGCCATGCATGTGGCAGTAGCTCACCCTGCCCTGAGAACTGCATTCCTCCCAGCCCTCAATATCAACTCTTTGTTTATTCTTCTAGGAACAGAGGTCCAAAAGAAGCTTTGGGCCCTTGTCCTTCAGAGCTGCAGTTTTCCCTGTCTGGCTCTGTTCCTTGTAGGGCAAGATGGGCAACTCCATGGTAAAGCTGCAGCCAGGCTGCCTCAGAACAGGATCATCCTGCTGGAAAAGGGCAGTGCTACCCTAAGGCACCCCTCCCTCCTGGCTGCTGCTCCCATGTCTGCTGGGAAGAGACATTGGGAGGCATTTTGGTAATCTCTAATCCCTGAGAGGAGGCAGAGGCTGGGAAAAGGGAAAGAAAAGAAATGTGAGAGTTGGAGAGAATGAACAAATGGAAGAAATGAGGGAAAAAAACCTCAGCCCCTGTTCATAATGGGGCAAACCCTTGTGCTAATGGCATAAGGCAGGAAGTAGGTTTTTAACAATTACTGAGTTTATTGCATGTTGTTTTTTTTTGGTGCATCTGCTACTCTCCAGTATCAAAGACAGCACATGAACTAGAGCACCTGAACCAAGTGTGACATTTCTCTTGTCTTTTATAGATGCTGCTGCTGGAATGTGAAGAATTGTGTATTCAGAGGCAGTTAAAACATTCCAGTGTATGATTTCTTTTCCCCCATTCAGATGGCTTGTAGCTGCACTGATGCTATGTTTCAGACATAAATGCACAAGAAATGCAGCTCTTACCACATGATAGATGCTTTTAGGTTTCAGCACTCTCTCACAGGCTCTGAGGTGCTCATGCCCTGTAAATGTGAACATTTTGAGCTGTGGGACCATTTCCAATGTCAGAAAAGACTGGATGCAGAGGTAGTGTGGGACAGGGCTGGATATGCACCATTCACTTAGCACCACACAGGCTCTGAATAGCGCTTCTGAATTTGAGCTGTTTTTCCTGGTCACTACAAAATAAAGTGGCTAAGGAGCATTTAATTTTTAGCTGGTTTTAAAGATAACATTAGTAAAGAATTACAGCTTTGAACAAGAAATTTACGACTAAATATACCTGAAGTCAGGAATTTTTATACTGAAAAAAAATGTTTCTTATTAAAATGTAAGCTCTAGCCTGTGAATTGAACAATCTTGATTGAGCAAATTTTGATCTGAATAGTTTATGAATTAATGTTTCTGATTGCTGCTACTTACAGTTTAGCAAATATATCACTGCAGATGTGACAGGATGAAGTGTGTAGTATCAGCTATAGGCATCAAAGATACTTTAGTAAATGGCTGTCTAAAACTTTACACCAGAAAGAAGGTAAAGTAAAAATAATGAGATAGAATAACAAGTGTAACTTGTATGAGAAGCTCTGGCATGAATCTAAGTCTCTTATTGAAGATTTACTTATTTGCTTAATTTTGTGCATAGAAAAGTATATAAATTACATTTGCTGCTTTGTCAGTGGCTTTTAATTTTTTTTCCCTTAAACCAGCAATTTTGTAAGTGGTGGATTTCACTCAGCTTACAGAAGGTACAAAAAGAAAAATGCCCACAGAGACTCTCTTGCTGCTGGGCTGTCACCTCTGCAGCACTGTAGGGCAGGTGCTATCAGTTGTTGCAAATTAAAACTCATTTCCCTTGCCTGTAGTTTCCTGACCATATTATGTGGTGGGGAGGGTGTGCTGGCAAGCTCTGTCCTGTTGAAACATAATGCAAGTAGATCAGTTTTTTGCCTACTTAAGATATTGTGCTGTCATGTCCTAAATCATGTGCAGGACTCTTCCATGGGGTGTCAGAAGAAATGAGTCTCAAAAATCAGTTTTGAGATAGGTGACAGAGAAGCTTTAGGCCCAGTAGTTATTTTTTTATACCAGTACCTTTTCTTTGTATTATAGTTAAATATCCTATCATAGTCCTGTTTGATCATTGGCTAAGCTCAGGAGCTGGTGTGTGTAGAGAGGTGCATCATAGGGAATTTGTATTGATTGCTAAACCATAGAGTTTTAAGAGTCTCTTCTCAATCCTGCTTCATTCCCCACCTGTGGGCACTGCTTGTGAGCACAGCTGTGCTTACCTCCAGAGCTTCTGTACTGATTGAAATCATGGCATTAAGCTGAAGGTGAGAGTGGGTCAGAGATGTTATTTCTAATTATCACAATTATGAACTAATGATAGACCAGTCACTAGTACAAAGAATTGCTTTCATTAATGTGAAGCAAACTTAGCTTGCAGTGCAGTGTTTTGGCAACAAGAGGAGTGCTTTGGAGGACTCAGCTGCTGTCACAAACTTGAAAACAAAGGACTCAGCTGAAAAAGAGAATATAAAAGGTTTAAAGTGATTGCTGTATTACAATTTTCTCGTGTATCAGACTCTGCACTTACTTAAATTAGCAGTGCAGTCACAAATCTGGACCAGGCATTTAGCATGACCACTTAGCATCAGGCAATGCATAGTGAAAGAAAAGAGAGATTTTAATGGGGAAACACAGTCATGAAAATGTAACTGCTCTGCTCTTCTGCTTCATCACCTGGGAATAAAGTTGGACTGTGTGTGCTGAAGAGGCCCGAGTACATCCCTGAATGCCACTGGCACTGCGATGTGAGAGAGTGGACAGGTGAGAATCATTCCTGAGACTGTCCCAGCAGGGAAATCAAGGCAGCACTTCCTTGCCTGTGCAGGAAGCAGCTGTCCAGTCTACCTGATTTTTGTGTGTGCACAAGTGATACCCTAAGCAGAGTCCTCTGTGCAGCAGCAGGGGGGTGTGCATCTCTTGTGATTTCCAGATCACACATGGCTGTGTATGGGTTAATAATTTAAATAAACTACCCACCAGCTCAACTGAGATCTAATGTAAACTGCAAAATTGCCAGTAACAAAGGTTCAATAGATCAGCTTTCCTCCTTGGTGACATCTTTACAGCTTAGTGCTTGAATGCTCTTCTTTAACTGTGTGTAGGTGTCTGTGTAATTGGAAGTTTCTGTTGATGAAATGGAGGCATCTAGTTTAGTGCCTCCTTTTTTTAAACCAACAATGCCAGCACAGCTGATAGGAATGAACAAAGAAGCCATGAAAGGCAGCAAACAGGCTTTAAATCCAGGGAAGCACATCTGGAGAAAAAGAAGCCAGGCTGCAATCACGGCAGCAGCTGTTAACTTCAAGAGCAACTTGACTATTCCTGGACTTTTCTGGTTCCCCATACAGAAGAGTTTTGCCTAAGAGCCACCTTCCACACCTCTCATTTGTAAGTAAGAGAAAGGAAAACACCACTTTGAACATCAGAACAGTTATGTTGCATAAGAATTACTGACTGGCATTTTTATTTATTATGAAATGTTCAAGGTGCTATAAAACAATCCCTGGTCACTAAGATAATCACAATGGGCCTTGCCAAGTGCTGCATCTCTTGGCACTACGGGTTAGTTTTCCTTGTGAGATGTCTTATCCTGTAGTGCAGGATAGGGCTTCTCTAAGGCTGACAAGAGCAGGAATGCTTGGGAGGCTTTGCTGGGGGCTGCGCCGCCGCCGTTCTTACAGTTGGAATTATAAGCAGAGAAATAGTTCATCCTGTAGAGCTCTGCTCGGTTCTTGCAGCAGCCAAACTTGCTCATCAGCAGAAAGAAATCCCTCCGAAATGCTTTGGTGAAGATGGCGTAGAGAAAGGGGTTTGCGCAGGAGTTGACGGGGTAAAATAAAACCAGCAGGATCTTGGAGTTGGTGACTGTGATGAGAGGAACTTTGAAGGCAGCGGATATGGCAAAAAAGGAGATGGGGGCCATGCAGGTGAAATCTGTGAAGATCAGTATTGCCATTCTCTTGGCGACCTTGGTGTCTTTATTGGCAGCTACCAGCTCCGGGTTCTGCACGGCGACGTAAATCTTGATGTAGCAAGCACAAATGACAACGAAGGCTACAACGTTCAGTACGAGGATCAGCAGGATGTAGGCTTGGGACAGGCCTGTCTCGATGTCCATGGGCAGACAGATGCTGACCTTCATGTAGCTGCTGACCCCGAAGAGAGGCAGCACGGCAATCCCGACGGAGAAGAGCCAGCCCCCGAGCATGATGGGCACGGCGTGCCGCAGCCGCAGCTTGCGGTCCAGCTGCATGGCGTAGGTGATGGTGTGCCAGCGCTCCAGCGTGATCACCGTCAGCGTGTACACCGACAGCTCGCTGGCAAACACCGTGAAGAAGCCGGCGGCGCTGCAGCCGCTGCCCGTCTGCCAGTCGATGGCGTGGTTGTAGTACTGACCGCTGGTCTGGGCGTCCACGGAGGCGATGAGCAGCAGGTACAGCCCCATGCAGAAGTCGGCGAAGGAGAGGTTGCACATGAGGAAGCGAGGGACGGTGAGCTTGTAGTGGCTGGTCAGGAGAACGAGGAGCACGGTGAAATTGCCGGCGATGGCGAGGATGTTTATAAACCAGATCAGCACTCTGAGGAAGCTGTATCCCAGGATGTCTTCGCAGGGATTAAAGGCGTCTGGTTCCGGAGTGCACGTGAGGACTTTCGGCTGGCAAAAGTCATACTCAAAGTCAAAGCCGGCCATTTCGCTGTCATCAAAAAGGGTTGAGTAGCTGTAGGGAGAACTTTCATCATCTGTTGCAAAGGGGTGCATGTCCCTCTCCGCTGACCACAGCAATGTGTTGTTGGAGTCATCTCTGTAACCATGAAAAAACCACCACCCCCCCAAAAAAAGAACTGAGTTATTTGTTACGTGCTACTCGCATTCTTTTGCAAAAGACAACAGATAACAGTTGTTTGAAAGCAGTGACTTCCTCCATGCGTTTTTACAGGGTGTTTACAAATAATGAAGCCTTGCAAGGATGCTTTGTGTTTGGGAAGCAGCCTTGGAGAGCAGCAGGGGTCACAGTCCCATCCACAGAAACGCTCTCTTATACAACTTGCTTGTTTGTAAGTACTTTATTGTGACTGCTTTGTGAAGGAGCCGTCGTACTTGTGCTGCTGGTTGGCTGCAGTCCAAGCTACAGTAACACTTGGATTGATGGATTACAGGTTTGATGCACAGAGGTTTTGCAGGCAGTTGTAGAAGCCATACTAAAATAACCTATGGATTTTAACTGTGCACCTTTGCTCGCCTTAGGAAAAGCACTTAGCAAATGAATTCCTGAGACTATGTGTGGCTTGGGAGGTGCTGAGGAATTTGCTGTTCACAGTATTATAGGGCAAGGAGTAAAAGCGCATGGTTAACTAAATAACATTGGTAGCTGCGAGTTTACTAAATTTAGGCTGGACCCAATGCCTAATAAAAAATGTTATAGGTTTTTAAGATAGAATTCTAAAATCTCTTGGTCATCAAGAGTGTGGTGATAGGTCTACCAAAGAAGAAATGTTTTAAAAGCAAACACTGTCTTTTCTGGTGCTTCCCTACCATAACAGATGCCTATTTCCCAACTTTCCAATCATACTGACTGTGAGTGTTTGGTGGGCAAACAGTCTGCAGTGTGAGACCTGGAAAATAGCTCCATTGAGGACAACTTTTGAGAAAACTGGTAGCTTTAGGATAATTTAAATACATGCTTAAGCTTCCCTATCTACTGAAGCATGTCCATTAAATGATATTTCTGGAGCAGGGTCTTAACTGGCAAATGAAACTGAGCTGCTTTTCAGCTATTCCTATGAGGCAAATAACTCCCCAAACTTGCTATCCTAACTCTTCTCTCTGTATATGAAAGACTGCCCAAAGTCTTGTATTTGCTTGCCTGGCTTAAACTGGAAGAGCATTTGACACTATTTACTAATAAGAGTGATTGTGATTTTCTGAGAGGCTGTACAAACATGCTGCTATGTGCAAGATGGATTTTTGTGTTTTTCTTCTTTTTTTTTTTTTTTATTACTAGTAAGAACTCAGGACTTTCAGATGATTTGTGCTGTGGTTCTGCAGCCATTAAGCCCATGAACCATAACCTTACTTTCATTTGCTTATTATAATGTCTGCTCAGAGAATTGCTGGGATTGGGATTTGCCAAAGCAAAAAGCTTCAGAAGCCAATAGGTTGGGCAGACTATTTTATGCACAGCAGGAGTGCAACAGATGCTAATCCAAAACATGCAGACAGATAAAACCAAATGGCAAGTGTAGGAGGCCTCACCAACCAGCAATCAAGATAATGTCCGAAGAAGTAATTATCTCAATGAATCAATCACATTTCAGCTGTATTTAGCCACTGGAATTTCGTGACCATAACCTTGTTTCTTCTAGACTTTAAAATGCTTTGAGGCCATGTCAGGGGTGCTAACAAGTCCCAAGGACTCTCATTTAGCTGTAGAGGGGTGAAGAATAACAAATCCTTAAACTTCTCCCTTAAAAGCTGGGTTAGAGCTTGTGTCATCCAGAACAGCCAACACAACAGCTTTGATATTAACCTTTCCCATTGTCACACTGAACACTGTCAAGCAAAACTGTGATGGTATGAAAAGCCATGTTTAGATCGAGTAAACCACTGGCACACGGTCATCACACTTCTAGATCAGGGACTCCATTCTACCATGGAAAACTACTGATAATGCAGAGTTCTAATTATCTTTTCTATAGGCAAACAGGAAAAAAAGTTAACAATAGCAGCTCTTCTTTGGATCACACCAACAACTGCACTTATTTCAGGGAATGGAAAGTCTCCATAGGCCACTCACTTCTGCAAAAATGTAATCATTGTTTTGAAATCCTTTCAGAATCCAGAAGACAAACAGGAATGAGTAAAGCTCGTAAAATCATGGGGGTTTTTTATTCCCCTTTCCTTTTGAACATCCAAATCTTGGCTTAACAATAGTAAAATTACCACTGTGCAACTTGTAGGGGTGACTGAATTGGCAGGCAAAGACCTGCTTAGTGGAAAAACATGTGAACAGCAGAAAGGGGAGGAGGTCTGTGTTTGCTACGTCCATCATCTCCATGCAGAGGGGTACTTACAGCACTTCGTTAGTCGGTTTCCTCATGCTTCTTTCACACTCTCTGGAGAAGTTGTCAAAAATGGAAAGCAACAAATTCTGTCTGCAAGAAGGATGAGAACAAAGTTAAGTTTCAGGCTGGATTTTGGCCAAGGCCTTGTCTTCTCTGCAAGTGATCTTCACAGACTTGTAAGGTAGGCCAGTGCTGGTCCCATGGCAGCATCAACAGTTCCTGTAGACATCTGGAAGTGGGAAGGAGAAGGCTTCAAATAAACAGTGAAAATAAGCAGTGTCAGGATGTGTAAGGTGTGTAAGGAAGGTCTTTCCACTTGATTATTGTGTAGGATGTATTTTTTTTTATAGTGTAATAACTTGAACTGGAATTAAAAGGTTAGTGTTGAGAAATATTGTATTGAAGTAGGCCAGATTGTCTGCCAGGATGAATGGAAGCAGTCAGGCTGGCTTTTGGAGGGCAGTGCCTGTTAACAGCTGCTGGCAAACTGGCCTGATACAGAACCACAGAATGGGTCAGGGTGGAAGGGACCACAGCGGGGCATCTGGTCCAACCTCCTTGTGCCATCCTAGAGCACATTCCAGACAGTTCTGGAATATCCCCAGTGAGAGAGGCTCCATGCCCTCTCTGTGCAGCCTGTTCCAGTGCTTGGTTACCTGCACAGAAGGAAGTTCCTCCTCATATTCAGAGGAACTTTGTGTGCATCAACTTCCACCTATTCCCTCTTGCCCTATTGATTGGCACCACTGGAAAGAGCCTGGTCCAACCTCTGGCACCCTCCCTTCAGATACTGACAGACATTGATGAGGTTCCCTCTCAGTCATCTCTCCTTGGGCCTGAGCAGGCCCAGCTCCTTCAGCCTTTCCACAGAAGGGAGGTGCTCCAGTCCCTTCACCATCTTTGTAGCCCTCCACTGGACCAGTTCCAGGAGCATCTTGTTTCTCTTTTCCTGAGGAGCCCAGAGCTGGACACAGCACTCCAGATGTGCCTCACCAGGGCTGAGCAGAGGGGCAGGATCACCACCCTGGACTTGCTGGCAAAGCTTTTCCTAATGCACCCCAGGACACCTTTGGTCTTCTTGGCCACAAGCACACGCTGCTGGCTCAGGGACAGCTTGCTGTCCAGCAGGAGCCCTGGGCCCTCTGCAGAGCTGTTTTCCAGCAGCTCAGCCCCAAGCCCTTACAGATGACCCTATTTAAAAAACTGTTTGGATCTGGAGGTAGACTTTGCATGCTTGAAGTAAAGCAGTTTGGATAGTACATATTTGGCAAGACCTCTGGTTTTGAGGCTTTGAACATAGCAGCCAGGTACTCTTCCAGTGTGAATGGAAATGGCTTTGTCTCACCTCATTGCTGATGCCCCTGGTAGGGGAGCAATCATTTCCTGATTTGCATGGGGTTTTTCCTCCCCACAATTTGCTAAGAAAACAGTCAATATAAGAAAGTGACCAACTAAGGCATCCCTGTTTTAATAGACCAAGCTCATGTTGCAAAGTCAAGCATCCAAATAAAAATATAGTATCAGAAAAGTAGTTATCTTTATCAGAATGAATAACTTTTTTTCTCTGCCAGAGTTGCTCCTGCATTTAATACAATCAGAGATATTATCTGTGACTGAATCAGTTCATTAGCAATGGAAATGCTTGACAGTGGAGTCTTTGTTCTGTTCTGGCAGAATCAAGAACTCCTTAGTAAAATGAGGTAGGCAGAGAAAGAATAGCATCACCCCTAATTCTACCCTGAAGAACTGGAATCTACTCCTGCCTGTCCAAGACAGTCCTGAAGGGAAGGCATGGGAGTGACACCAATTAGGCCTCTCACAACTGCCTGCTCAGTACATCATTTCTGTGGCTTTCATTTGAGACAGATGAGGTGCGAGGCACCTTCATGGCTCAAACTAAACTCATTTTGGGGTTGCTTTGGCTGCCTAAAGCCAACCTAGGGTTGGTTTCTTTGAAACATAAATGCTGAAAAATGAGCTCCAGTTGTCTTGGATGAACTGCTCCAAGTTTGTGGATTCAAAGCTCTCCCTGTGCCACGGTTTCCAGCTGTGGGGAGCACAATACTGTCTGTTACCTGAAATGGTTGGAACTGAACTGAGTAACCTCTTTCTGTAGGCTTGTGGCAGGCCCTAATTTTGGTGGGTAATTGAAAGACTGCCCTTTCTACTATGTCATCACATCACCTGTATTAATTAAGATAAAGGTTACAGAGGTTTCTTTTTTTTTTTTAATTAGAGCAATGTGCTGTTGATAAAGGTCTGTCTACTGTGTGCCAATAGGCTTTTAATTGAGATACCAAGAAAAATATAAGCTTTAAGCAAACTTAGAATAAAGTTTCTGCTGGCAGATCCGGGGCACAGGAAGGGATCCAGTTCTGCTCTAAAATAAATGGACAGAATTTCCCTGGCCTTAGCAGAGATTTCCTGTTTCCTGCAGGGCCTTGCAACGCACCACACCTTCCTGGTAACTGGAATAAAGATAATCAAACCTTGTGAGCTGAATGAAGCAGAATTGCCATTTTGGAGCTTCTGAAGCACTGCAGCACAATAATGTGCTGTTTGGACTTACTTTTCTGTCCTTAGATTTCGAAAAGCACAGCAGTGGCTGGGATATGTTAGGACAGCTTCCAGAAGACTGCTGAATTTATCCAGCGGTGGCAGCCTCTTTAAGGAGTAAGATGACGTTGCATTTAAGACCTGAATGGCCTCCAGCCCGTAACTAGGCAGGGACTCCAGCGCCGTTGAAGAAATATCCCTGCGAAACAAAGAGAGCGTTCACTTTCCTTTTCATCCCTATAAAAATACCACTAAAGCATGGCAGTAGGTAACTGCAAGTGGGTTTTTTTTCCTCATAAAGGTTCAGATCTACAAAGCTGCTTCAGCACCTGAAGCCCAGCTGAGAGACATGGTCTGTGAAACTACAGAGCAGCGGGGTAAGAGCATCCCTGTGGTTCAGCAGCTCCAGCCAGGTAAGGAGTTCCTTTTGTCCTGGAGAACCTGAAACCCACCACTCCAGGGGCTGTGTCCTGACCTTTCCATTTGAAATCCATGCATGGAGTGAGGGATGCCTCTTTAAGCCAGGGGCAGGGAGAGAAGAAGATGAGCAAGAGTGACTCTCCACCTAACAGGTAGGACACCCTCCTGGCTCTCTGCTTGGCTCTGAAGGGCTGTTCTAGGTGTTTTAATTAAATGGCTATTAATTAAAGCCCCAAAAGGATGTGTCATTCTTGCCAACACAAACTTAAGCAATTTGGCTTAGAGTAACTTCAGAGGGGCTGTATGTGTGAATAAAGTACATCAGTGACTAAGGATTTTCAGAGTCAGGACATTAAACAAAGGAAAAAAAGGCCCACAATTCTGAAAGTGATATGAGTAATGCCATGTTCCATAAAGCACCAATAAAAGGCACAAAAAAGGCATGTGGAGAACAGAGTGCTATTTAGAGAACCACACTGTGTTTTATTCCATGGAGTTACAGCCAGGGCAGCCCTCCAGTAAGTCCTTGATTAATAACTCATGAGGATGATAATAACAAGTTTTGTTCAGCATGAGCTGACCGTGTGCAATCAGCTAGTTCACTTTTATAAACAATTCCTAAACCAATATATATTGCCAAAACATATCCATACTAACAAAGGACAAGTTAGCTTGCAATGTCAGAATATAAGGCACAGAAACAGAATCAGGAGGATCTGACACAAATAACGCAAAGGCCAAAATATGTAAGAGGTGGAGAACAATGCCAGCACTAGAGCTGGCTGAAAAGTGTTTGCCAGGGTGGAAACTTCTTTCACCCTGTAATTTCATGGCATCTCATTGACAAGTTTCCACTTTGCACACAGAAGGTGAGAGATCAAGTCTCCTTCCAGACTTGGAGCCTGTGTTTGCTGTGGTGGCACAGCTCTGGTGGCAGCGTGCAGCTCCCACAGGACACTCAGGTAACGGAGCTGTGGATACTTACAGGACATCTGGCCCTGTGGCCCCTCTCAGGGCATCGTTGTGTATCCGCCTGAGGTTCTTGTTGTCCTTCAGGATCCTGTGGAACCAAAATGGAACTTTTTTACATGTGTGTTTTAAAAATCACTTCTTTGGTTTCTTCTTTACACCTGTTTCAATTCTTTCTCTTACCACAGCAGTGCTTGTTGCACTGTCTGGCTGGGAGTGCTTGTATTTCCCACGTGACCTTTACTTCCTCTGATGCCATCAGATCATCATCTACACTTAAATCTGATAAATTCCATATTCTTCTGACTTAAACCAGGAACAACCAGGCCGGTTCTTTCACTGCAGTAGCAAATGTACATTTTGCCCAAAACCAAGAGACTAGTCCTCCAGCATGTGAGAGGGATTAAAAAGCTATTGATGTTTCCAGACATAAAATGTAGATTCCTTAGTTTGGGCTACTGTTTTAAGTTTTACACTGATTTATGAAATTTTGTTAAGAATTATGAGCTTTTCTCACAAAAGCTGTACTATTAGAAGGCATGTTGTTTCAGGAAAAGTACTGAGAGCTGCAGGATTAATGACTGAGTCACAATGACACTGAAAGATGTAGTTTTCTCATGGGCATTGGGAAATAGAAGACACAGCCAGTTAAACCGAAGAAGGAGCCTCTGACAATATTTAAATTGTTATTTACTCTTTAAATTACCGAGGAGGGATAGCATACTCACAATTGATTCAGCTTTGTCCCATTGAAGGCATGGCTGTGGATATCTTCAAATCCATTTTTATACAACTTCCTGGACATTAAATAAACATAATGGAAAAAAGGTTTGGAAAAGATGAGGTTACATTATGTACTACAATTTTGAAACCTCGATGTTGCATTCATTTTCATGATTAGAGGGTCTGGTTATAAGGAATGATGGTAACTATAGCTCTTAAACTAAGAAAGATGCAGTTTAAATTGTTCAAGCTCCTTCCTGTTTAGCTGCTGCAGAGAGCTTCTGCTGAGGTGCAGATCTTCCCCCTGCTGAGGGGCTTGCCTGTGCCTACCTGGGGCTGAGATCCAAAAAAAAAGGACATTAGTCCAGGTAAGCTCCTGGGACACCGACAACAACCTGGAGGCAGAAGACCTGGACTTTGTGGTGTCAGCAAGTGCAGCTGGAAGACTGCAAGGCCTAGAGAAGTGTCAGGTGGAAAGCAACTGTAAAGCCTGGAAGGAGCTGCTGGATTGCAGATCCTCTATGGGCAGACACCTCTTCCAAGAGACAGCTTTGCAGAGAGGCAGGGGTGGGCTGTGCATCATCCAGCAGTCAGTGAGTTATCAGCTTCTCCCAAGGGCTGCTGCCAGGCTTGATTCCTGCTGTGGAAACCTTGCTGTCCCCTAAATGCCACCCTGGTTGCTGATTCCCCACCCTGGGGCCAGACACCTAAAGGCTGGGCTTTGCTACACCTCAGGTCCAGCTCTTTTCCTTCATTAGGTGATGTAACCTGTGGGTCTATTAATATCCGTTTGTGATATTTGGTTCATGTATCCAATAGAAATTCAATATAGTCACTTGTATCTATTATTTCTCTTTAATATTAAACCCTAATAGAAAACTTGGCACAGTTTGTGAACCAAACATTTCTGTTGCCTTTCCACTTGCACTTGGGATAGCACAAACTGGCCCTGTGAAACCTGCTGCCAAGTGCTCAGGTGTGGGGAGCACCTGACTCCATTTGACAGACTGTACCTCAGCACAATGCTGAGATTAGTGATAGCCTTAAAAATCATGACAATATGTAGGATCAATTTCCCAATCCACAAGAAACATTAACTGCAGGAAAGGCTAAATTAGCGGTTTGCAGTGCAAAGTTTGACTGCAGGGTGATTTTACACCTCCATAGATTACTTGTGTTTCACCAGACCATGCTGTAACAAGAGGAATTACTTCAGCTAATTACAGCTAACCACAGGGGGTGGAGTTAACACGTAGCTCTACAATTAGGAAGCTGCTGATAAGGTAATTCTTTTCTTCTTGTGGTGAGCTCCCTATCACAAAAGGATGGGAGAAAAATGACTGTTGGCCGTATCCTGACTTAGACTCCTTCCCATTTCATAGATTTTAGGGTTACAGTAAAGACTTTAAGCACTTTCCTCCATCTCTTTTATGTTCATTTTCTTGTACCATTAGCAGGATCATAGTTTTGCTGAAGTTATTTTGAAAACTTCTTGGGAGGAAAGAGGCTCATAAGATGAAATGATGCACTAATCCAAGCAATTGCTCCTCTTTAGCATTGTGTAGGAGTGGCATTCAGTCACGTTTATGCCCAGTTCCTCGCTTGTTTCCAGAAGGTATTGGTCAATACATAAAATCTGGGTTAAAATTACTGTCATGCTGGCACATCAGCCTGATGAAGAGTCCATCAGCTGCAGCTCTTGCTCATGAGCAGAGCTCCTTTGCAGGTGAAGTATCCGTGGAGCTGTGGGCAGGGCTCCTGTTAGAAGTGTGCTGGAGCCTGGCCCCCAAAGGCTGCCTTCCCTGGGCTCCCCTGAGGCTTGTGGCTGCCACACCGAGTGGGTGCCAGCTGCTGCTGCTCTCTGTGGCTCAGAGGGTCCTTCCTTGGGACACCCAAATTCCGGCCACATCCTGCTGAGAGGCTCAGCTTGTGGTTTTTCCTCTTCCAGCACTACTTTGTGGAAGTTTTTGTGAAGACAAGTGAGATATGAAATCCATACATGGTTCTTGCTGTGCTGGCAGAGGATGTCTCACCTTGGCTTTCTGCTGCTTTCTGCATTCCTCTCTTGGGGCATCTTACAGCATCAAACCCACCCACATCCTAGGGGGCTGAAGCAATGAATGCACTGTTGGCTAAAAGGGAAGGCTTGGGTGTGGAGGCTTATGGGGGTCTTACAGGAACTTAAGCTGAGGCAAAGTACATCAGGGTAAGGAGCAGCATCTGTAGTTTGTACCAATTTCTTCTGTGTCTCCGTATCTCCTCTTCAGAGGGCCCCTGCGCATCTGAAGCTCAGCTCCCTCAGGCTGTTTGGTCCCTGAAAGCGCTGTTTCAAGAAACTGGATCCCTGAGGTAAGAACAGAGACTTTGGCCTCCAGTGCAGCTTTTGTAGTTTACATCCTGCTGATGGTATTTTTAAAAACAGCATTGCTTGGAAGATGAAGATTTAGATCCCTCACCCAATTTTCTTTCCTAAGTGAAGTTATCTTTTGGATAAAACTCTGCTCTTCATCTTGAAGAACATCTCTATGCTTCTTAAGCATTTAAAATTCAACTCACAACACATAAATATATTTTATGGGGCTTAATGTCAAGATTTTCATGAAGTCAACCCACTTTCCTCAAGCAGAAGCGTTATCCTCACAGAAGGAACTGGAACTAGCATTATTTTACTCACAGTGTCAGTGATTCATTGTTCATCCCTTGGAAAGCATTTTGTGGTATAATTGTCATACGCAAGTTATCACAGAGCTCCCTTTGGAAGGAAAGAAAAAGGTATTTTTGTCAGTGATTCAGGAACAAGATGGAAAACACTTGCAGCTGGGTTAGGATGGGTCTCTACTTACAAGATAAAATGAGCTTCCAGTGAGAAGATCTGTGTCAGGTCTGGAAATTGTCTTATTCCAGTGTTACAAATGCTCCTAGAGAAAAGCATAGTTCCTATTTATAGAAGAAAATATTACCAGACTGGATGCAACAAGAAGCCCACTTGGTAGGTCTAAGTTTAACAGTGCTCTAAAAGGCGACTGACAAATATAATTTTTAAGTAGGCTCCAAAGGTGTTTTTAAGGCCTATAAAAATCAATTGTAGAATTCTCAAGCAGTGTCCTAGAGAAGCAGGGTATGTTCTCACTACATTAAGCAAGAGGGAGAGATTTTCACAGAATTCACAGAATGTCCAGGTTGGAAGTGCCCTTCAAGATCATCAAGTCCAATCCATGCCCTAACACCTCAACTAAATCATGGCACCAAGTGCCATATCCAGTCTTTTTTTAAACACATCCAGAGATGGTGACTCCACCACATCCCCAGGCAGACCATTCCAACATTTTATCACCCTTTCTGTAAAAAACTTCTTCTTAATATCCAGCCTATATTTCCCTTGATGCAGCTTGAGACTGTGTCCTCTCATTCTGTCAGTTGCTGCCTGGTGAAAGAGACCAACCCCCACCTGACCACAACCACCTTTCAGGAATTTTAGTTACACCTTTTGTTTAGTACCCTGTTAGTCTGAAAGCTTTATTCTAGAAATAAGCACTTACCAGAACTACTTTGAAGACTTCTGTTTTGTCCATCACTGCCCTGCCCTTGTACACTGAAAGACCTCACTCTTGGCTAACTACAGGTTAAAGCTATTGTAAATAATGTAAGTACTTCTAGGATACTGTAATGCATGAAAAATCTTTTTCCTTACACTCCTTAATTTGATGTGTCTGCTCCTTTGGAGAAGAGAATAAATAAAGCAAACAGAAAAGGAATAGAACTCTTTCTTACAAGTATTTTAGCCTTGGAAGATTTCTGAACGCTCCGTCCTCAATGTGCAACAGATTTTTTGTGTTCAGGATTAATCTGTAATGAGGGAAAATATTTCAGTATTATAATCATTATAGATTTGGGAGGGCCCTGCGTTTTGCTTGTGATTTCCTTCCTCAGAAAACAGTCTGCAAGTATGCTGCTGGGTGCATTTTGAGGCAGTGTTAGTGACAAAAATTTTTAATTTTTAGGCAGCCAACAAAAGTTAACACTGCCTGAATTCTCATGGTTCTCTGAGCTGGTCTGGTTTGGATATCCTGGTCACTGGTGGGAGTTAGCATTTTGGGCTTGGATGTGGGGGCAAGCCTGGTCCTTGCTCCACAATCAGATCTCTTCAAATCACCCCTCATTTCCATAACATTAACATTACTGATGCTCTTCCTAGCCAGGAAAGGCAGTTCCTCAAATAGGTAAACCTCTTAGGAGCACCATGGACTTTTCTAGAGATGTGGTTGGTTGGAGTGGGTCAGCAGAAACTAGGAGAGAAGTGTATGAGAAGTCCTGTTCACTGGTGGTCACTCAAATAACGAGCAGAGCTCTAAATCAAGGAGCACTTCCTGCAGCTAAACTATCTGGTAAAGCACAGCACTCAAGATTCAAGGAGGTTTTCTTGCCAGGTTCCTGTAGCTCTTTAATGGTCTTGCTTAGCTTTTGGGTTTTGGAAGACACCTCCATAAACTGTAGGTGAATGCTGGGGTCAAATCTTTCATTCCTTCCCTAAATACACCATTGATTCTAGTGGAAGTTGGATTTAATCAGAGGTTGGCAAATCTATATTCTTTGTTTATGTGACTAACTTTCACATATCAAAAAAATAAAAAAAGAGATGAATTTGTCCTCACTCAGTTGCATAATTTTAAGCCACTCACTGGTCATCATGTGCAAAAAAGGCAGTAATGAGATATTGAATCAGATTTAGAGTTTCCAATTTCACTAAATATTTCAGAGCATTCTCCTAGTCATTGCTTTTAACTCTTTCTCTCAAATGCCTGTGCTATGCAGGTCAAGTTTAAAATCAGTGTGTGTTCTGTATGGGTAATATTTTAGTGCTCCACAGAACAGCTATGCATATTAAGCAGCTGTATTTAAATAATGGAGGGCTTTGAAAATGGCATCTTCAAAAAGAAAGATTTTTCTCATCTGTTGTTATCTCGAATTATTTCCCCACTTAGGAAGCCTGACAGTGCCAGCAGAAGCAGGCACAGAGCTCCTCCACTCCTGCCAGTGAGCTCACTGAAAGCAGTGGGACTCTGTGCAGAGCTGTCTTAGCATGAGATGGATCTCCAAGGGCAGACCCTACAGAGTGCTCACTGTTTTATACGGCACTTTGGAGGGAAATGTTTCTCATCATAGATCTCCATCAAAGCCTACCAAAGTAACAGAGACAGATTTGGTCCAGGAATACTTCTCTGCAGACTGTTTACTCCTTGATGATCCAAAACCACACGATGGATGCCTTTTTTAAACTGATGCTCACATTTCAGACAAGGTGGGAAGGCTGTCAAAGGCACCCGCTTCTATTCTCTCCAGGGAGTCGCTCTGAGAGATTTCACTACAATGAAAACAGCAGACACAAAGCAACACATTACCAGAAAAGACCCCAGCAAACTGGCTTTCCAGTTTGTATTTCCTCCTTTTATGCACACTTGTCCAGCCCCTCCTGTCAGTCTTGTCCTGCCTCACCTCAGACATCCTGGGAGCCCGTGCCAGTGAGGTCTGAGAGAGGACCAGCCTTTTTCTGCCTTGGCAAGAGGGAAAGCCAACCCCTAGGAATAAGGACCTCTGTAACAGCCAGTCTCCATTTCCTCCGTAAATTGCAGGTAAGGTAGAGACTAAGGGCCAGAACTAATGTAAACAGAGTGAGCCCAAGCCTCCTGAGGCTTTTGCTCTCTCCCATTTTTGGTTCTGCTTAGTGAATTTATTTTCTGGGTGAGGACATGGATAATGTTCACGGTGCTTCATACAATATTACCAAGTCAGAATTATGGTCATCTAATCCACAGATGTAGAAATACACAGATATGGATTCAGCCCACTTTATGAAAAATTTTTGGATTTAAATGCCATTTTCATTTCATGTATGCAGACTGAAAGGAAGTGGCTCTTTTCATTGTGACACAGACCAACATGACTGTTTGTGGTGGCACTCTCAGATTGCGATGTACAGGTGCTTCTGTTCCACATGTGTATTCAAGATTAGCCAATACTGACACAGAAAAACAAAACCCACTTATTAGATGCTGGTTAAATGCTTTTTAGATTAAGATCTAAGAGGCTATGCAAAACTGAGTCCTGAAAGTAAATAGTACACATTGATGCACATATAAGGGAAAGATCTGCAAAATTTCTCAACAGACTTGACTAGAAGAACACACAAACTAAACCTAAGATTATACATTGTCAAGAAAAAATATTTCCCAAACAACTGGAATGTGTCTATACATAATCAGAGTCAGTATTGTCACAGTTCTGAGTGTTAGTTTAATTAAATAAGTTATGAGAAGACCTCTCTATTGGTGATACAAAATCCCTTAGACCAGAGTGAATTCTGTATTTCGTTTGTAGTGGCTAAGGGGGATGCACGCTAGAAATCACACAGTTAACATGTATGTGTGTCTTACAGAAATATTAAGGATTTTTTTCATCATCATAATTCAGTGAGAACATTATTTTTGGTAATGCACCAGTTACTTATAAATGAAAGATGGATGTAGAATAAATGGCCTGCTGGGCACCTGATCCTCAGAGATTCACAGGCTGGGAGGGTTCATTGCCTGCTCACAGAACTTTTTTGTGGGTCTGAAACATGGTTCTTCCATGGGATCCTCCCTGTCAGCCACAGCTTTTCCATTTACTTATGTTGCAATGACTTATGGCATGAGAATAATTTATCATCTGATTTTCAGAGAGTGATATGTTGCCAAATAGACGACTTAGAGACTTATAAAATATGCATTTTTCAAAGTAGCACTAAATCACAATAAAATGATGAAGTGCTCTACAAACTAACTTCAGAAAAACACATCGATTCCTACACAGTTAATTTGGAGAGATTCATTAAAAGCACACAAAAAGATCAATAAAATTCTCCTTATGGAAGGGAAAATGTCCATGATCAAGCCATTCTCTATGGAGAATATGACGTGTACAATTTGAGAAAGTGTAGCCTGAAGTTATACAGGTAGGAGAAATTCTGTAGATTTAAGTTGGTCTGCAGTGTGAAAATGATTTGGTTATCATTAAACATTTAGATGCAAGTGAATGCAAGAATACAGCACCACTGGATTCTGCTTTTGTACTCTATTGCAGTTGGATATGTGCAGCAGAGGAGTACAATAAGTGCACCCTGAAAAGAAAGCAGCATCTTCTGTGCTGCTGCTTAGGTTCTGGGGGAGGTCATTCCCCGGCTCTGCACTGCACTGCTGTGTCATCAACTTTGTCCTTTAGAGGCCACTCCATGCAGACAAAATAAAAAATAATAAATACTGGAGACTCAAGCATGCCATTTCAGCTGGAATAACAGCAGAAATGAAGGCAAGAGGGGTGAGATCAGACTTATGGTCTGAATCCTTGTTGGAAAATGTGCACAAATGCCGAGGGTCGGGAAGCAGCACAGACCTGGTGAGCAAAATTATAGCACTTGCAAACTGAAGGATCAAAGAAAGGGCTCAGTCCTACTGATCCCCTGCCAGGTTTCTCTCACTGTAAATGCTCAAAAATTGCCTTATTTGAGTCTTCTATAAACGTAGAATCACAGAGTGCCATGGCTGTTGTTGCAGAGGTAATGTTTTATGACAGAAATCTATCTCCTCTGCTAATCAAATGCTCCTCTTATCAGTTACTAAGCTGTATACAGTTCTCTCTGACATGATTAATATTTCATTATTTGATCATTAAACGGCTGTTAAAAATCACACATTTTCAAAGGGTCTTTTGTATACTGTTTACATGAAGAGGAATGCTATGTTTATCCTTCCCCTGTGGGTTTTTTTTTCATCAATAGAGGGTATTAGCCACACATTTTTACATGATTATAAAAGGATGATTTTTGTAAGAAATTAAGTAAAAGCCTATGGAAAATATTGACAACTTACATGATGAAGGCATCTCGAAGTCCTTCAAATGCATGTGATGGGATTACTTTTACAGGGAGATGAGTAAATGATCTGAAAAAAAGAAGAGAGGGAGGAAAGGGTTGTAAGGTATGGGGTTTCCTTTTTTATAATTTTACCATTATGGTAGGGACGAAACCAACGAAACATAATGCAACCTTATTTTTCCTGCAGTTCTCTGTACCTCTGGGGCCTGATCCATTTGTCATTGATCTCAGTTAAATGGAATTCAGAAGATATTGGGTCAGCTTCTCAAGAGCATAAATTTGAGAGTAATCACCATAAAATCAATACTAATCATAACCTATTAAGTAAATTTATAGCCTGATGAAAGTAGGCTGCTACATTCACAGTTAAAGGAAGCTACAGGCTATTTAAAGTTAAATCCTCAGAAGAAGTGGTTCTCATATAAAGTTTTCTCTATAAAACAGTGACTTTGTGTTTGCTGTACCATGTTCTCCTCCCAGAAATATCCCTATAATGTTGCACTGTGGCATCATGAATGTGGCTGTGCACAAAGTGTAGAAGAATTTCAAATTAGGCTAATATAGTGGATTTTTTTTTTTGCTACATTGCATCAGTGTGGTTATTTGATTCAAAGCAAGTGCAGATTTTAATGTTTAATTTTTTAGTTTCTCTTATTGAGAAGCTAACAGTGATGTGAGAGACAGAGCCGCATTTTACCATTCTCCACATCTGAACCACAGTATTTTTACCAGCCAATTTTTGTATCCATGACCACACTCTCCCCGATAACGGCCATAGGAAAATATTAACATATTTCAAAACATTATCTCTGTGAAAACATGTTGCTTTAGAATGACAAACATCTAGTTAGAAATATTTGTTTCCCATCCTTAAACTCACCCCCTCAAGGCTTTTTGACTGAAATGTTTCTGTGCTATTCACACACCCTGCTTTTTTTTTTTGCTGTTATCATAATCCTTTATATGAAGAAAAATGTTTATGATTGCCAATATTTATGTTAAATATTCATCAAGTTTCAGATATATATGCATGTATTTTTATATCTTTAAAAATATGTCATACCGCTACATTATAAAGGCAGGTTGTCACACATGCTGTGTCTAGAGGTTACAAATCTGAATGTGCCAAGGAGCCTGTAAGTAAAGTCCTAGCTGTGTTCCAAACAGTCTGTATGATTTGGGGTAAATCATTTAGTTCCCCTGGGCCTTGCCTACCTGTCAGTAACTGGGAATAAGAATGCTTCCCTACCTAACAAGGGTGATATAAGGGTATATATGTTTGTCATGCCGTTGTGATTGGGTCATACCTGTCTCTAGACTGATGCTGGCATGCTTTTGCTGGGTGTGAGGTTTGGTTAAATCAGAAATGAAACTAAGTCATGCAGCTTGAAGGATGTATTTTTTCCCTGAAGGGCAGAGACAGGTAGAAGTAATCTGCAGTAGGTTTTAACACTCTAAGCCAAAAGGAAAAAGAGCTTCAGGAAGAAGCAAAAAGTAGAAGCTGAGAAATTCTTGCTGTATAATCCTGTAACTGAGCACCATCAGCTCAGGCTGCTTGGAAAACAAAGCACACCTTTTGTGAAACTGCCTGCAAAAGATATTATCATTTACAAAGGAAATGGGAATGTGACCGATGGTGCAAAAAATAAAACCAAATCTTGGCTTTCAGTTACATCAGGCCTGATGACAAGCTGGTGGGTGAGCAGTGTGCTGCTTGTAATGGCCTGTGGCTTGGAGTGACAGGTGAGGATCTTCAAGGTCCTTTTCAACCCAAACCTTCCTATGATTCTATGAATATTTACTGAACAACCCCAGCTCTCTCAGCCTGTCTCTTTAGGAGAGGTGCTCCAGCCCACTGAGCATCTTTGTGGCCTCCTCTGGACTCACTCCAGCAGGTCCACATCCTTCCTCTGCTGGAAGCCCTTGAGCTGGATGCAGGTGGGTTCTCAGAAGAGCAGAGTAGGAGGAGAGAATCCCCTCCCTCGCCCTGCTGGCCACACTGCTTTGGCTGCAGCCCAGGATACCATTGGCTTTCTGGGCTGTGAGCACACACTGATGGCTCACGCCCAACCTCCCGTCCCCCAGCACCCCCAAGCCCCTCTCAGGGCTGCTCTCAATCCCTTCTCTGCCCAGCCTGTACTTGTGTTTGGGAGTGCCCTGGCCCACATGCAGGACCTTGCACTTGGCCTTGCTGAGCTCCATGAGGTTTGCACAGTCTCAAGGTCTCCCACCTCTCAAGGTCCCTCCCCTCCAGCATGCTGACCCCACCACACAGCTCCCTGTCACCCCCAAACCTGCTGAGGGTGAGCTCTGTCCCACCGACCAGGCTGCTGACAAAGATGTAAATCACAGCTAGTGCCGGTGTGACCCCTGAGGAATGTCACTTGCCACTGCTCTCCACTCAGACATTGAGCCATTGACTGTAGCTCTGAGTCCACCCACCCAGCCAGCTCCTTATCCACCAAGTGGCCCACCCATCAAACCCATCGCTCTCCAATTTTAACTCAAGGATGTCATGCAGGACAGCGTCAAATGCTTTGCACAAGTCCAGGTAGATGATGTCAGTGGCTTTTTCTCATCCTCCACTGCTGTAACCCTGTCCCAAAAGGCCCTCCAATTTGTCAGGCATAAGATTTGCCCTTAAGGAAGCCACATTGGCTATCACCAATCACCTCCTTACTTTCCATGCACCTTTGCATGTTTTCCAGGAGGATCTGCTCCAGGATCCTGCCAGGCATGAAGGTGAGACTTAGTGGCAGGTATTTCTTTGGGCTTTCCTTATTTTCCCTTGTGAAAATGGGGGTTATGTTTCTCTTTTTCTTAATTTCATCAGGGCTTTAACTTTCCTAACCTGATCCTGGTCTGCTCAATTTCTCTGTATTGCTCCCAGGCTACCTGTCCCTGCTTCCACCCTCTTTTCCTTCTTTTTGTGTCTGATTTTGTCCAAGAGTTCCTTGTTCATCCATGCAGGCCTCCTGGTGATGTGCCTGATTTCCTCTTTGTTGGGATGTATCACTCCTGAGCTTGGGCCTGATCTTTGAATATCAACCAGCCCCTTTTGGGCCCCTTTTCCCTCCAGGGCTTTATCCCATGGGACTCTGCCTGGTGCAAGCAGGTGCCTGAAGAGGTCAGAATCTGCTCTGCTGAAGTCCAGGGTAATGAGCTTCTTGTGCATACTCTTTGCTGCCCTAAGGATCTCAAACTCCATCTTTTATGGTCCTGGCAGCCAAGGCTGCCCTTGAGCTTCACATTCCCCACCAGCCCCTCCTTGCTGCTGAGACCAAGGAGGGGCACTGCACTTCTCCTCCTTGGCTCCTCTGTCACTTGGAGACAGAAGTTGTCACCAAAGGATTCCAGAAACCTCTTGGATTGCTTGTGCCCTGCTGTGCTTGAAGTCCCCCCTGAGGACCAGGAATTGTGAGTATGAGGCTGATCCTCTCTGTAGATGTCTCATCTGCTCAGTCTTCCTGGTGAGGTGGCCCGTTCAGACCATTCAGCTGAAGAAGCTTTTGACAAAAAATGTTTTTACGAAGCTACAAAGCTTTTATACATCTAACTTGCCCACACTGCCAGCCTGACTTCTGTGGCTCATGAAAGGAGAGATGCATCCATCTTTAGTACAAGTTACCTGCACTGTTTTGAAGGACTATTGTTAAAGGATAAACTCTTGCACTTTTAAGAAAACCTGAAAAGTTTCTTTCATATCTAATGCATCATAACTTGTATGTTTGTACTTGTTGCTTGTTACTTGTTGTCATTCAGTGCTGACAATGCTGCAGCTCCACAGGATTACAGTACTTCTCATCCTTGGAAAAAGACAGAAGGAAGTGGAGAGCCAGCCAGACTTCCTGGCATTCAGCAGCCCCTGGCATTTCTATATGTTACCAAGATGGATTTTCAAGGTACATAATTCTAGGCAGGAAGGTTTGAAATGGCCAAGCTAAATGTATTTAAGACTATCTGGGAACATTGGGAAAGACAGGAACTGCCACCACATAGACTTGAGCTCCAAGAAAAGCTGCTGACAGCTCTGGATGCCCCAAGAGCTCAGGACCACTTGCAGTCCTGTTGAGGAAGAGTCAAAGCCCAAAATCACTCACACCACTGGAGGAAACCACTGTTTTACAGAACTGGCTTTTTGCAAAAAGTGTTCAGTTGAACTGATAAATAATAATAATAATACAAAAAGCATGGGCCAAATAGCAATAGGTATGAATGAGTTATTGTAACTAGGTTGGTTGTTATAGTTTAATATGTCTGTTTTATAGGATTACTTGTGTTTTTAATGTCCAAAAGGGAACGCATAAGGTACACTCTTGTTTGCAAGTGTTTTATTCTGTGGCATCCTTAAACTTGGGAGGATTGGGAATATTGGTTGAAACTATGGATGAAAACCCACTATTTTCCTAGGATTTTTATCAGCTTCTAGGGGGCAGGGCATTGATTTTTAAAGCCCTGCATATTGGGCATTACCTACCTGAAATGTGAACCATGAAACCACACAAGCACCCAAACGGCACCTTCCACTAGGGAGTGATGGGCAATGTAATCTCCTATGGAAGACACTTTGGCCCTGAAACTGAATTCTTTTGATAATCCCAAAGAGCCAAATATGCCCCCAAGGAAGACAAGGTAGAACTGTCTACTTCCTCAGGCTTTTGCCACAAGGTTTTGTATTCGATATTTTGTAATTTGGTGCCTAATTACATGTCACTCCTGTAACAGTTGAAGCTCTGGACACAGGGGCACACATTCACATACCGAAGAGTGAACTTCACCATGAAATGAAGTTTTTGAAGGGGCAAAAAGATCTTAAGTTATCCAATGTCCATTGCTGTACAGCTGGAGCTGGGTGCTTAAAACCCCAGAAGCACATATGAGACTTCAAAAGAAGGAAAATCATGTTTTCTTTCAAAATATAATGGTGTATTAAAGATTATTTTTCTGCTGAGACTAAGAGGATATATAGCTGCTGTAGCCAAGGGGCATTCAAAGGTGTATGAATAATGGAGGTTCTATAGTGTTTGTGTAATGTCCAAACTAAAAACAGGAGCTTGAGAAAAATATGGTCAATTCAGGACAGTTTAAACCCCATAATTCTGCAACCTGTCAGACGTCTCATCCTTTTGAAAAAGTTTTTAAGCAATAATGTGACATAGCAAGGATAACTTGGGTAAAGAAAAGTGGCTGAAATTTCCCTATGGGATATATACTACGGATATAACAAAGTATCAAAAATACATTTGGAAGCACAGATCATTACAGCATCAGATTTTACTCAGATAGAGGTGGAGCTACATATTGGAGCTTATTTTCTTGACTGACCATACAATTGAGAAGGACTTCTCTGGGGTCAGTTTTCTATGTTACAGTGGCAGTGACAGAAGGACGTGGGCACCCCAGGAGCTGTGCAGGAACAACCTAAACCAGCATTTCCCCCCCAAATTATTAATGCACTTGCAAGAACCATGCTGTGATTCCCCTGGTGCACATCGGTACAAATGCGGCTATGAGGGGACAAAATTAACATTCTCTGGCTTTGTCTCTCATACACAGAGCTGTGCAGGGGAAGAAGAGCGATAGGAAGATATAGAAAGTATGGAAAAAGAGGCAATCAGCACTAACAAAGCCCCCAAAACTGTATGAATAAGAGAGGGGAAGGAGTAAGAGAGAGGGGAAGACAACAGCTAAATGGATCAGAAAAAACTGGTATGAAAACGAAAGGAAGAGATGAAAGAAAAGAGGCTGAATAATAACTATACAAAAGAGTGAGAATACATATACACCTGCAGAGTTAGTGACTACATTCATATGTACAGCTTTGTAATTGTAGTATGCAAGCTTTCTATTAAAAAAATACAAAGAAGTGGAAATTTTAATACTGTAAGTTCAGGTTCAATAGAAATCAGGTTGGAAGCATAAGGAGCTGGATATGTCTGTGAAAGGCAGGGGGTTTTTTGACCTCTAAGTGTAAATATTTTATCTGTAGGAGTACTGAGCTGAATCTTGGTTGAACTCTTTTCTGACTGTAAAGTTTGCTTCTACAGCCAGCCTAACAGTGGGACGTTGTGTACAGTCATCAGGATTAAATGTTATATTAAAGGTACAGTGGGAATATTTTTCCTGTTCTTTTTGTCCATTACCTAGCCCTATTGCTTTCAGTGAGGCAGAACTGGCAGCAGCCATAAACCCATTATCTGTCCTAACGTGATCACTGAGGCAGAGATGTGGTTTCTTCTTGGGGTGACAGATGGAAAAAGGAGAAAAAAAAGACGAAACCAAAACAGAGAAAGAATAAAATCACATAATTTTAGGGCTCTTGATAACCTCTCTGGGTTGTGATGTGCATTGTCCTAATAGACATGCTTAATCCACTGCTGCTCTGCATGTGCTGTGAATACTGGGGAAGAAGCATGATGGTTGCAAAAACTGTGGAGAGTCTCTCCTGCTTCCATGGGGTCTGTTTTCTCTGACTCTAAGGTAACACAGGGAAATAGGGAGGGAACAAATCCAGGACAGAGATTTTTCTAGAATCTCTGACTTCGGAGGGATGCCTCTAGATTAACACAAATTAGGTTTTCTTGCTCCTATCTATTCTTGAGCTAGGGAGAGAGGGAAGAGGAGATCAGGGTTAGTATAATCCCTAAGGAATTTCAAGAGCAAGTTAAATTTACAAACAAGTCAGATGAAAATGGAAAGCACAGGGTTTGTTACCAAAAGGTTCATAATGAGAAAACCCCAGCTGAATTTATGCAGAGATAACCAAGGGATCCTGGAAATGGCAACCATCCTATCTGCTGCTCCTCTAATCCCATATTTTGACGCCATGATTGTTTAGATCAGGGCTGTAACTGGGCCCATAAACAACACAACACTTGAATACCTACATATATCAATTATTTGGTCTGGTCTCCTAGATCATGAGCTGGGACTATGGTGTGGGAGTGGGGAAAGGGAATGCCCATGATGCCTTGTTTTAACTTAATCCTGATTCCCAGCAAAGCATTAGGCAGAAAGTTATGATGGACTACCCTACAGAGATCTAAATAGCTGTCAAAACTCACAGCAGCTTTTTTACTAAGAAAGGGGGGAAAGAAATTAGTCAATAATTTGTCAATGAGCTGAACCTCAAAGAGATTCAATGAGCAGAGTGAGGAGGATTTTGATGCTTCAGGATAGAGGGAAAATTAATGGCACAAACTTTGGGAGAAGAGTTACAATAAGTCCAACAGATTTGTGAAAGAAAAAAACAAACCCTAGGACTGACAGAAGGTTGAAGATCTCATCTCAAGATTTAAATCGCGTTTCTTTAAAACCAACCATGCCACTACAAGACGTTGGTTTTGGAAAGGGAAAGGCCACTTTTCTGCCTCCTGCCACAGCGGGAGAGCACAGCCCCGGCATCTGCACCCCGTCCCTCTGTCACTGAGGCTACTGGAGAGTGAGACAGCTTGCCTAGCGAGGAAACGTCCCGAAAGGATGCGCGTCTCCCCGCCTAGGGGAACACTCTGCGTCCGGGTTTGTTTGAACTTTGAAAGTTTGAAAACCCCAGCCCCGCGTTCCGCACGGCGGGCGGAAGGCGCTGCAGTCTCCCCCCCCCGCCCGGTGAGCCCGGTGCCCTCCAGCCCACGCCGGTCCCTGCCCGAGCATCCCGCGGTACTTACGCGCGGGCGGGCGCGGGCAGCGCGCCGTGCGGGGGCGGCGGGCAGCGCAGCGCTCCGTGTGTGCAGGCGCAGCGCAGCGGGCAGCGCCCGNGCTCCGGCCCCCGGGGATCCCCGCGGAACGTCCTTCCGCGGCCGCTCTGGCTGGGAAAGTTGGGTGCAGAGCCCGCACGTGGCTGGCAGAAGGTTTCCTTGGGTTTTCAGGCGTTCTGGTCCCCGCGGTCCTACCTGGGAGGCACCACAAGCGATGCCGCCCGTTCCTAGCAGAGCTGCCCTGTGCCCCCCGTTCCTAGTGGGAAAGTTGTGAGGTGTGCGCCGGGCAAGCACCCATTTATGCGAACATCTCTGTATTTCGCCTGAGCGAAAATACGCCAGATTTCCCTTAATGGGGCTAATGCTCGTTGTGTGGGTACAGCAGCCTCGTTAGAGGATGGAAGTGCTTGGGGTACAAATGTCCCGGTCAAACGCTCTCTCACAGCTCCATGCGTGGTTGCTGTATTGCTGATGAAGGATGATAATTTTCCTGCTGGGTGATTGGAGAGGCATTTCTGAGTGCGTGACTTGTTACTTTATGATCAATTATATCCTTTGTGTGGAAGCAGAAATCGTCTTCTCGGCACTACTTATCTTCACAAAGGCCTATCCATTTTGTAAAGGACTGTTTTCCACGTAACTATCATTATTACTGTTGTTGTTATTATTGTTTATTGCTACAACTATAGCTCTGAGAAGCTAGAAAGAAGCTAGTTTAAGAAGCTAGCTAGAAATCAGGACCTTATTTATGGCAAGTGATGGAGTAAGCCACCAAAAAGATAATTTCTCCCCAGAGCAGGCTTTGTAAAATAAGAACAAGGGCATAGGTGCATCATCCTACCCCTCTCTTCAAGAGTATCCAGGACAAGTCAGAGTCAAGGAGGGAATGAGCCAGCACCACATGGGATTTGCCTGACAACAATTCTTCCAACTTTAAAGTAATGGAATCAAATAATGTGTTCCACATTTCAGGAATGAAACGTGAGACAGGAATGAGGCATGAGGCGTGTGTGATCTGGGGCATCCCTGTGCTCTCAGCAGCGTGGGGAATAGGTAGCAACTGCTAGGAGCTCCCCCTGGCCTGGCCTCAACAGCATGACCTGCATCCATCTGGATCAGGAACCTGAACCAAATCTTGCACAGGAGGGTTGCTGTCCCTTCCAAGAGCTCTGCCATCCACTCAACCTTCTTCCTTCAGTGTAATCTGCTCCACTTTAGCTGGTAGTGATGGTAGCTTTTATCCTGACCTTGCAATGGTTATGAGGTGCTCTCCGTCACTTTATTCCACTATGCTTGGCACTCCCTTTTATCCAACACTACAGCAGGGTTATTCTGATGGATGGCCTGCCTAATTCCAGCTAGCATGTGCCTTTGTATTGATCTCTCCTCCCCATCACCTTTGAAATCAAAGAAAGTGATGGGGTTGTGAAACCAAGGGATCAACTGAACTGTGCCAGCTGGCAGACGAAGGATAACGTTGTGCCCTTGTTAGGACCTGCAATTTCCTTGAGATCTGTCTATGTGGCACTGCTGACCCTTTCCTGACACTCAGCTGCCGGGCTTGAACAGTAGCAGCTTTCTGGGTTCCTGCACTTTTCTACGGTAGGAAAAAGTGGTTGTATTCTTGCATTATTTACATGTGCCCCTTTACATTGGTTTGGGGAGGAGACAGAGGGCAAGCAAGAAAGTCCCATCTGCAGACTTCTTCTGCCAACTCACTGTGTCCCAAGGAGCAGCTTGGCTCCTGATTGACTGCACGTGCACTTGATGGGAAGAAGCAACCTCCCTCCTGCCAGAGAGTTTGCTGGTCCACAAAACTGCCTATGCTCCCAAAGTCAGGAAAGTAGTGCATCATCATTAAAAAAAAAAAAACAACCCCAAACTCAACAAAATTAAAAAGAAAATTTGTTTGACAAGGCATCCTGGAAGAGCATGGGGAGCAGCATGGCTGAGTGACACCTGCTGTCACTCTTTGCCTGGCAGGTGCCGTGGAATGCCCTCATTATCCACAACATTTGATGGTTTGCAGGATTCCACTGATGCTCTGATAGTCTGAAGATATTTTTAACGAGGGTGTTAGGATAGTGTGTGGTGTTTGAGGACGTGACTGCTGTTCTCAGCAGAGTCCCTGCCAGGAGAGGTGGCACTGCTGTGCCTGTGTCACGCCTGGGAGACGTGGCACTGTGAGTGGCCTCTGTGACCCTCAGGGCTTGCTGTTGGGTTGTGGTGGTGAATTGTAGTGACAGACTGGCCTCCCTGAGATGTAACCATTTTGGGCAAGGGTGGTTTTGTGTGCTGCAGCCTTATGACCGCTGGTTAGCTCCAGCTGCTTTGGGTGTGAGCTGTGCTCTCATCTTTGGCAGCAATGCCAGCATAGCACAGGCTGCAGGGGCATTTCTCTGTCCTGCTTCCCTTCTGCCATCAGCATTTTGACCTCCAAGTACAGCACCAGTGGCTGTGAGGTGTTCCATAACTTAAGGCTCAGTGAGGGCTGGATTTGTGCTGATATTAAGCCATATCAGATCTCTGAGCCTCCTCCTGCCCATTCAGCAAGTTTGGCAGAGCATCACAATTAGCTGTGTCAAAAATCTTATATTTCTAATCTTTATACTTATAATATATGTGTCTCTGTGCTCATGTGTGTAAGAGTATATATCTTGTGATCATATGCAAAAGCCATTCAGTAATCTGTAACAAACATAAATAATTGCATTCGGCTTGCTGACTTGTATTCAGCCCACTTTTACCCCCCTGAAAGTGCACCTATCCCTGAACACAGTGCCCCTTGAAACTGAGAAATGTTAAGCATATTTATCAAAATGTTTTGATGCCAATTTTTTTTTAACATCGTTAGATTAGAATTGTAAGCAAAAAACTTTATTTCTGATGGAAAGACACGGTCATTAATCATGCTGTTTGCACATCTGTTCCTGAGTTAATATCTATCCAAGATGAAGCAGTAATTATCCATAGTATAGGCATATACTCCTGGTGTTTAACCTAAACTGATGGATTTAGGAGTAAGAGCAGTTTATGCATGGAGTTATTGTAGCTACTGTAGTAGTTATTGTAACTACTACAAAACTAAAAAGAATTTCACACCTGCATTCTTACATGGTTATATAGTCATAAGGAATGGCAATATTTTACTGGCTTTTTCAATGGCAGAATTTTACAGTTCAGGGGACCATCTTTATTCTGGTGGTACTTAAGTGGGAGCTTAAGTTTGGTGGGTTGAAGAGTCACTGAAGTCACAGGGAATTAAAGATGTGCCTGATGTTATTCTTCTGCTCAAGTGCTGGCAGAGGCAGGGATTGCTTTACACATGTTGGAGTGCTCTCCTGAATCCTTGCCCCAAGGCCGCTGTGCAGAAGTGTATGTGAGCCCTTCTGCACAGAGGAGTTGCAGGAGTGATAACAGCTGCCAGGGCTGCAGCTGCAGCTTGTAGGTTTGCTCTGCACAGGCAAAAAATGCAAACAGGAAAACCCCCCAGTCCTTACTCCTTTGGACCTGCCACTGACCTGAAATGTGGGGTTGATGGAGCAAGGACTGGCAGATCTGGCTTGGAGGAGCTGGTACAAGGTTTCTCACTCGGGGCTGCAACCTGTCAGCCCCCTTTGCTCAGGAGCAACCCAGAGCTTGCAGTTGTTGTGGACCCAGTTTAGGGCAGTTATTCTAACGTGCTATCTTTCCTTCTCTTTCCCCATTTATTAACCTTAACATGCCTCTTTGCAGCTCCTCAGAGAAATGGTGCCAGTGGAATACTCCTTTGTAGAAAAATTGCTTCTGAGATACAGAACACAGCTAATTACAGTGCTACAATTAGCTGAATGCCCTTAACAGAGTCCAAGGGGGGAAATCATAGTGCAGCATCTGCTGTAACATATGCTTTTTTAGTTTCCAGAAGATAAGAGTGAGCATGTAGGCTGCCATGGACTGTGCTTTCTGCCTGAAAAGCAGAGCAGCCTGCAGATGCTCCAGTATTTCTTTCACCCAGACTCTGTTAGAAATGCCTGATGCTGCGTACATCAGTCGTGAGGAATTATGCTTTTTTTTTGGCTTTAGTCTCCTCCATGCAGACAGACTTATAAAGATGCAATAGTAATTCAGATCCCGTGCCTCCTGAGTGCACGCTTCATCCTAAGGGCAGGTGTCACACCAAGAGCAGCACAAAGCTAACAGGCAGCATGGCACATCACAGGAGTTTGTGCTCACTGCTTTCTGTGTGGGGGATTTTTTTTTTTTTTCCACTGTGGTACTGGAAAGATGAAGTGCTTTTCTGTGTACTGTTTAGTGAACTAAACCTAAAGTGGCTCATTATTTTCTATCCTATAGATTAACTTGGCCAGAATAGTTGATATAGCCCTGGTAACACACCGCTCAATGTGCTGAGCTGTGTTAATTACAGTTAAATTAGAGCTGACAATGACTGAGTCAGCTTAGTCAAGTACTGATTCAAATTGAACACAAACGTTTAGCTCCTTTCCATTACTTGAATTTTTTTATCACATTTTTAACATTTCACTGTCTTGTGCTTTAACAAGGCCCAGAACTCCAAAAAGAAATGTGTTTGTAAAGATGCTGTTAAAAATGTGTCACTACAGCCACGAAACAGCAAGTAGTAAGGAACTTTGGACCACATCCATCCTCCTGAGTACTGGTTAATAGGAGAGTTTGTTTACAGAAAGTGGGTCTCTGTTATTTAGCCAATTACTTAATGATCGACTCTTTCTTCCCAGTTTGTCTGGCAGCATTGAGCTATGATTTGTGGCAATTCTGACCAAAAAAAATACTACATTTTTGGGAAGGGCTTTGGCCAGGGCATATAAACCAGTGATTTGCCTCCAGTAAAGGCTGGACGAAGGATGCTGAGAGAGAAAGAAGCCTGTGGCTCCTTCCTAAGCAGCTGGAAAATAGTCTGAACCTGGTCAGGTCTCTGTACAATCGTTACTGTGCCTCAGAATTTCACTGTGTGTACTTTCAGTGTAGTGCCAGAGCTGTCAGTCCTTCATGGATGTGATGATAGGGTTAGTGCTCATGTCTTTATGAATTAGAGGACCATTTTGTGGGTGTTCTGCATCCTTGTGTGGTGCACTGGGGAGTTAACCCTGGGCTCTCTGCAGTGGGACCAGCTCTGCAGTGGAGTGAAAATTAGGAGAGTCAGGGGAGTGGGATTATCCCCACTTGGGCCCTAGTACTGGTTCTCTGACTGACCCATCAGTTAAGTCTGAATTATCTACAGCAGTGTGGGAGCTACACTTGCAGATGTTAAGCAAGGCCAGTGGGGCTCCTTGTCTGCATGTCTGAGTGCCTGAGAGAGCACAGAATGGAAAAGGCAGGCTGGGAATTCATACAGGTACAGTTACACAGCCAAGCCTAAAGGCAGGGTAAGCTTTGAAGTAGGATGAGTTGTAAGCTTTATTCACTAGATGACAAACCCCCTGGTCTTTGATGCAGTAATCCAGCATCCAGCTGGATGATAAATCCAATAATTAAGTACAGTGTAGTCTTACGGTCCCTCTTCCTAAGACTTTCTTTCACCTTTTTATTTATTTTTTGTCTGTTATCTGAAAATGTCAAAAGAGGGTGGTACAGCCATTTGCAACAAGGTCTGAGCCATTCACAATGAGGTCTGAGCCTGGTTCCTCTGTCACTTTTAGCACATATCATGCACTGATTTAAAGACTATTTTATGATAAATTAAAGCCATCATGAGAAATGAAGGGAGCCCTGCTCTTCTGAGTTGTGTTTGATGCTTCCCTTGTTGAATTCAGGAAGAAGGTATTATTAAAGACATAAAAGCTGTCTCTGTATCAGGAGCTTAAAAACACTCCAAGGGAAACAAAATCTGTTGTGCTTAGCTGCTGTAATTTGCCAATTCTGCTCATATTTGTAATGGCGTAAATTGGAATTTGATTGAACTCTGGATTAACATTGCTGCAAATAAGACCAAAATGTAACTTCCAAAGTTCATGAAGTAAGAAGGAGTTTTACACCCAGCCTTGTTAATCTTACATATTTGTCTGCTCTGTGCTGTGGGAGTCCACCTTGGACAAAAATACCTTTAGATCTCTTTTTAATGGTCCTAGTCAGAATGAGTATTTTTTATTCTATCAGTAGATGTGGCCAGATTGGTAAAATTCACTTAATTACACTTTGCCATTCTCATGATATTTGGACACTGAGTGAAAAAAATAATGACATGCTGCCTAGATCCTGAGATTCCGGTTCAAGTATTTCATGGACTTTCAGGTTCAAAAGGGCTGTGAAGACATCGAGTTTCAATTGCTACATAAGACAGGCCAGCGTGTGTGATTCTGACAGGGCAGAGATGGATAGGGGACAGTCTAAACAAAGACTGCAGTGATTTCAATAATTAAATATTGGTTTAATAGCAATACAAGTTCATTAGATAAAAATAATAGCTCACAAACTGTTGATAAAAAATCAGAAATGCCCATACTATATTGATTTAAAAACCATATATTTTCCAGTAAATATTATGAAATGGTTTGGAAAGCAGTTAACAATCCTGTTTTTTCCTGAGAGTTCGTTAAAGTAGAAAATTCTTGAGTTAGACAAATATATGTAAACTCAGAAGGGAAAATAATTCCAAGTCTTGGTGTCCCTTTCAAAAAGTTGTTGTGCTCTCCATCTTCAGCTTGTTCAATTTCTTACCTCTTTCACTGACATCCTAGAGGGTTACATTATTTCAAGGTCAATATTTCCAAGGGTGATCCTCTCCAAGGGTGCAGGACCTTGTGTAATTGGCCATCAGTCAGAAAATGCATTAATAATGATAAAGCACGTAGGAATGATTTATACTTTCCCTTATATTACTTACGAAGTATGCAGCTTTTTTTTCCCCAGCTCAGTGTCAAATTAATGAAGTCTTTCAGCTGTTTAGGTAATGAGCTAGGGCAGGCATTATGTTTTTGGAGGAGATGTGTGTGTGTTGCATTGTCAGGCCAAAATGCACAAAGACCATCTTGAGAACTAGATTATCTCCCTGAATACATAGTGCCCAGTAGCCCTGAAGAAAGAGTATTTTGTAAAACCTTTTAATGGTTACTGGCAGAAATTCAAGAAAAATGAAAGACATTTTGATTTACACCAACATGAAGTGAGATTGGAATCAAGATCTAAGTGATAGGCACTTTTGGTTTACTTGTGATTAGCCTCATATGGCTCTTTTTTTCTTTTTATTTATTTCTTTTTTTCTTTTCAGCAACGCTTCGCTGGTGTGGATAAGGAGTTAGTGTAGTGCTTGGGAACAGCCCCAGGAGACGAGTGACCCCAATTCTTTCATTTCTTACCTGGGGCTGACACCAAAATTCTCTGCCTACCTATTACCTATCCAGCCACTGCAGCAGCAGCACCCATCTCCAAAGCTTGGTCTTCAAGATTCCTGTAAAGTTCATGGGAGGAATGAGACCCCTCCAAAAAAGCCATCCCAAGTCATGCAAAGTGTATAAAAAACCATCCAGGGTAAGCCAGGGAGCTCTGGGCAGAGGTATGAACATGAAGCTCAGCTCACCCTAGAGCAGGGTTTCTGGAGGCAAACAGCTGCATCCATTCATGCATCCATCATCTGGGAAGAGGAAGTCCTTGCAAACTCAGCCTTTTAAAGAGCTTCCACAAAGGGAAAAAATGCTGCAGCCTGTAAAGGGAAGGGAGCCCGGTTTTGGTGCCTTTCCTGCCCAAAAGGAACTTGCATTTGTGCCTCCCACCTTCCAGATGATTGATGCAGCTCTTGGTTGGGACTTGAGTACCTGCAAGTTGCTGTCTGGAGTAAAGGAAGGTAAGAGGAAGTTTTTCTTATGTTTTATAGTTTGCTATAACTTTTGCTTGCACCTGTTTTTTTTCTCTACAGTTTCTGATTCAGATTAGCTGGGAGGTCTTTGCTGCTGTGCCTTTTTTGTGTTTCTTCGTTATGTACTGTTATTGCTATTGTCCTTCTGAGAAGTGTGCTTTACCAGCTACCTCTGCAACACTTCTGGACTTGTTTTCTCATCAGGACACACTCTTGTTCTCCCACTGAGCTTAGCCTACTGTGGATGAAAGGAAGTGTTTTGTCAGGCTCTCTGAGGAGAGTCCTCTTTGAATACCAGCCAAAGGAGACTAAAAGTGAGTCCTCAGGTGGTGGCTCACATCACCCAACCCAGTGAAGCAGCAAGGGCCACAGATGACATCTTAGTGCAGTGTTCCTGATTATTTATTTGTTTGGATTTGGAGTCACTGTCTACTTTTTTATGTTAATTTGGGCTGTCCCACTGCCCTTCTTGAGCCGTGTTCTCCTATGCACAACCTCTCAGCTGCACATTCCCTGCTGTGCTTCAGACCCCATCCCTTGGCATCCTCTGGCTTGTAAGGGCTTCCTGTTGCCCCCAAAGGCATTTGGGCCAGCAAAGCTTGCCTTGGCACACTTCAGCTCTCTCCAGTGCCACTGCTGCTGCCCTGGCCCTGCCAGCCCAAGGTGCCTAGAGGAGCAGGTCCCTGAGGCCCATGGGGCTCTCCCTGCACGTTCACTGCCCAGCCAGCAGCCACTGCTACCCTGACAATCTGGCATGGAGGCCACTTCATTTTTTTCCTGCCTATTTCCAGCTCCCACACAGCATCTTTTCATACTCCTTTCAGTGCTAGTGTGCTCTGCTGACGCTGTCCTGCCTCCCCATGCCAGCCCAAGAAGCCCAAGGCATTGCCAGCTGTAGGTTTGGTGCTGCCCTGCCGTGGCTCTTGCTGGCTCCCCTGAGCACAGATGAAGCCTGTGTGAGAAGGGGAGCTGGAAAGAGCTCTGGTTTAGGCAGCCAGCAGTTGCTGCATGCCCAGATCACACAGCAAGCACCCTTTGGCTCAACTCTCCTGTCTCCACCTCGTTCCTTTTGGCTCAGAGTAAGTGTGGGATTGTATGCATAGCTGCCAGAGGAGAGTGTTTTCCAGATAAAATGAAGCAGAAGAATATGGGTGGGATAAATGTCAGAAAGATGTTTTGTGGATCTGCCCCTACTTTTCTTTTTCTCTTCCTCCTCAGTGTGCTATGTGCCTTTCCCAAAAGCAGTCTGGCCACAGAATCCTAATCTTTCTTTGCTGTCTCGAGGGTACTCCTTGGTGTAGCTGCTGAGAATGGGGCCAGGTTGTATCCATGTGGCATGTCAGTGGTTTTAAGCCTCCAATTCAGCTGCTTTGGAGTCAAATAAATAGGAACAGGGTGCACTTCTTGTGAGTTCATGTGTAATTGCTGCAGCTCCACAGATGAAATTTGTCCAGCACATCTCTTGGTTGTGAAAAATGTAGAGGTCAAGATAGTCCTTTTTCACACATTTCCTCATTACTTTTTGATGTGTGTCATGTTTAGATTAGCAACTGAGAAACTTTGAAAGAAAAGCAAATATTCTCTTAAAGAAAAAGTTTTGTTGCTTTGATATTTATGAAATAAATGTATAATTGATTACCAAATCCTGAAAAAGAGAGGGAACATCAACACTCTTTATGTGTCCATGAAACCTTTGTACAGGTATGTATTCTGCTAAAGGGAGTAAGGAGCTCAGAATGAAAATAAAAGCAAACATTTTAATTTGTGAGGGATAAAAACTAAAGGGGATGAGTGATTTTTAGTTCTATACTTTTTAAATTCATGAGCATGTACGAAGAGTGAAGTACTGTAACAACAAGAAGTTATTTTCCTTTTTTTTTAATTTGTCTCTGATGTCTGGGATGCCTTTCAGTTATTGAAATTGCATGGGTGTGAGCAATCTCATGAAAAGCAAGTTGAGCACACTCACAGGACTGAAGTTAGTTGTATGCATTAATCCCACTGAGTTTAGGGGATGAATGGTGTGGGTACAGCTACCTGTGATTCCATGGAGTAACAGCTGCTGTCCTGCAATGGTCTGCTTAAAAAAGGTCTGCTAAAAAACCTTGCTGAAGCTATCATGGCAGACAGGTGTATATCCCATCCTCCCTCTCCCCACATGAAGCAGGCAGACTCAGCTCCCATAACCCAGTCCATTTGTCTACGTTCAGCTACTCCAAGTTCATACAGCTGTGACAGGGTGGAAATTTGCCCCAGGGTGAAGTCGTACATCAGTCTTTAGATGTGATTATACATCTATAGAATGACTGATGCAATTTAGATGTGCAAAAGAAACCTGAATTATGGATTGTCGAGGAAACTGCCTTTGGAGCAGGCACATTTTTGAGAGAGCACTGGTTTAATCAACTGGCTTGGTGCCAAGCCAGATCTAACCAGATTGTCCTTGTGCCAAAGTCGAGGCAGATGGCTTGTGAGAAATGCCTTGCAGAATGGAAAAGAACAGCAGGAATGTTTCACTGGTTTGGAAAGGCTCAGTCTCAATTCAGAAACTGTATTCCAGGAGAAAAACACAAGCTGCTTGGGAGAGGAAGATAGGCCTGAGTCTCTCCTGTTCCCTGTGCCCCTGGCTTGGGAAGTCATGGGAGAGCTGCACCTCAGCACAGGGGGTTCAAATGGATCCATTTCCCTAAGGACCCTTTCATGGAAGAGCATGGTTAGTGTGGAGGGCAGGCCACTGCAGAGGGCAGTATGGCCAGATCTGTGGGATGACTGGCGTGTGGAACTCCTGCATCCAGTCATGGTCTGACTGAGTGATGAGTGTTGAGAGGCCCAGCTCATCATCACTGACATCAAAAGCACTTGGTGTCAGACTGAGATATATCTGAAATGGAAAAATCTTTTGAAATCCCATAACAGTTATAGTCCATCCAAATGAAAATTAGCTCTAAGTTCAATCCTTAATTACCCCTGCTCTTTCTTTGCTCATTAAGACTAAAGCTGTACACAAATGTACATGTTCTGTGTGGCTTGGGGCCAGCTTTTAGATATGTTCAACATTTCAAAGAGTGAGAAAGGCACAGGGCAGAAATGTGAAGATGTGATGTAAAATGCAAATAACTACTAATAACCTGCACCATTCCCTGTCACCCTGCTGCTGCCATTCCAATCAGCACTCACAAGGCTGAGTAGAGATTCCATTTCCACAGCTCAAATATGTTCCTGAAAACAGAACTTCCTGGTGTGGGTCTGCTATTTCCACAATGCTGTTGGGAGAAATCCAACATCACCAATACCTAAATAGCTGGGAAAATAATAGCAAATTTTTACAGAGTGCTTTTACATTTAGCATTTTCCAGTCCTTCAAGCATCCCTCTTCACAGGCCAGTGTTACTGAAAGCTAAGAGCTGAGGCATCTAGAAGCCAAGCCACTCGTCAATGGCACATGGGGAGTTCAAGTCCTATTTTAAGCACTGGTCCTTCCTTATTTTACAGGGGTAAATGGTGATTTCTTTGTGAGCCGGTACTTTGGGTGCTAAGCTGTGCTCCTGCAGGCCCAGATGTGCTGCAACAAGGAGCACATCCACGGCTGAATCTGCTGCAGCCCATTCAAGTCCCCAGAGTAGCCCATTGATTCATCTGGCTTTCACATCCTCCATTTCCCAGATTGTTTTCTGTATAAAGAACCTGGTGTTTAGATATGTAATAATTTCCTTCCCAGCAGGCCAGGTACTTAGATCCCTACTCAACAACATTGATATTTGTGTTTCTGCACAGGAGAAACACCCAGTGATGCAAAGGACGTGTGCCCAAATAAATTTAAAGGGTCAACCAACTCTGTTTGTCTACAGTGTTAGTTGCTCACAAACTCTCCTGGGTCTGTACATCTGCATATTCTGTAAGGGACTAATTCTGCACTTTAGCATCCTCAGCTCTCCTCAGTGAGTTTGCTTCACACTTTCCACCGAAATACTTCAGAGTTAAAGCACAAGTAAGATCACTCCTATATGCTGTGATGCTGTGTTACTACTCTTGCAGTAAGAAAAACCCAACAGAGAGATCTTAAGACAATATTTATGATGTATATAGGTTTAAATGCATCTAAATCCATTCTATTTTCTGCTATGAGGAAGTTGTGAATTTCTTTTTTTTTTGGTCTCCTTGACTTATTTCCTTTTGTTTTCAGATCTTGTCATAATACAAAAGTTGCAAATGAAGGCACAAGTTTTACAGTTTTGTCTTTTTAGATTTTTTTTTTTTTGCAGAGATCCCACAGTGTAATGTGCCTTAATTAATGGAAAGCAAGGATGGATTGCATAAACTCCCGATGAATATTGTCTTAGCAAATTAAATCTGATTTAATGCTTTAAGCCGAAGACATATTTGCATAGCTAATGAAACTGATTAACTTGGAATTAATTTGCAATGTTTAGTCATAAGGCTTAAAAGTAAAGTGATGTTAGTAATGTGTTGATTATTATTAGTACTCAAGATAATCAGGCTTGCTGGATGATTAAATGTAAATACATAGTAAAAAAATTGGTTCAGGTTAATAAACAATTTCAAATAGGAAAATGCCCCGTGATGATAAAGTGAAACCAGGGAGTGTTAATTGTGCAAGCAGAAGTTAAGAAAGCTTGAGTTCCCTCTTGCCTACTGGAAGTGGGTGAAAAGCTGCTTCTTTTTAGCTTCCCTGTGATTTGATAATGATTTCTTTGTGGTCTGTGTCACACTTGTGCCCGGGAACACTCAGTATGGGCCACGGACCTGACGTACCCAAGTGCTGTACAAACAGATCTCGGTGAGCTCAGGCAAGTGTGGACAGGAACTAATGGGTGGAGGAGATGGTTTGTATGCATGGACAGCGGGGACCTTGGTTTGCCAGAAGCTTCATTGCAGCTGTGTTGTATTTTTTTGTCTTATTGCTGCCAGCTTTGTGAGAAAGTTTTTGGTTGGGGTCACAAGGAGGACAATGTGTAGAGGCTTTTGGAGATGTATAGGAAAATCCCTCTTTAAGATAGGGGGTCTGTTGAAAAAGGCATGGAAGTGCATGGTTAAAAATGAAGTGGTTGGGGTGCTAAGAGGTGGTACATGTAAGGATACAGAGTTTGCCAGTCCCTTTGCATAAAATTGCCTATTTAAATAGGAGTTTTTCTGTGCTTTGAATTTTCATAATGTGAGAGTCAGATCAGACTCTACTAGACAATTTCTTTGCTTGGTTACACTAATGTAAATGCCAATTAAATGGGTGTACAAATTTGTTTTCGTACAGGTGTAGCAGAATTTGACCCAGAGAATCAACCTTTGACCCCACATTAGCACACACTTATGCTTTGTCTATAAATTAGGTGGAAGAAGTATGAATCAAATCAACTTTTGCTCATCAAGAAGAACAGATGCTATTCTATTTGAGTTCTCTCAGATTCTTTCCCAGGCTGGACGGTCCACAGAGCTTATAAAGAACAAAGACAATGTTGGGGGATGGCAAATATCCTCTCCTGTGTCTGATAAACATGCCAGTTTGGGCCAGCTGAGTGTTGTGGCCAATGTGCTGGAGTCAGTGTAAAAGATCATATGAACTTTTCTCATCTACTTCCCTGTGAAGTCTGTAGTAAGCTTTGCCTACATGGCCAAAGTAAAACTCGTGGTCATATGACCATTTTTGTTTCAGAAGGTACTGTGGAACCTTGCAGCAGAAGGGTAACAAGGAGCACCTGGTGGTGCACACGTAGTGGTTGTTGGCAGCGGAGAAACAGATGGAAAGTGCAAAACTGCCTGTTCCATGTCTCACTGTATCTCCTCATCATGTCTCCTGTACACTTCAGTGGCTGGGTCTCATCCCTCCATGACTCTCTCCTTCCCATCATCTGAAGGTGTTTGTGATATGAATTTTTTGTTTTCCTTTCTATTTTGCTCTCCTTCCTTCATACCACTAGATTTCGGTTCAGATCATTTTGACCTAATTCTCTCCTTTGACTCCTTACCATGAAGATTTGCAATGCCTGTGGCTTATAGTCCTATCTCTGTTATGGCTGGTGAAGTCTTGATAGCACAAGAAAAGGGCTAAATTTAACTAAGCTGAGAAACCCTTCCTGCACAGTATCATGGTGTGCTGCCACTCATTCTGATATCTCAGGGGGCCTTCCCTATAGGATATCATCCCTAATTCCACAAAATTCTCTAAGATCCTGAGCTGTCAGTAGTTAAACAGCATAAACACGGGTTTTCTAGGCAGAGTGGTAAAGTTGTGCAGCTCTGTCATCTCTATAACTTAGCAGGGGTCTGGTCACATTCACATCATACGGATCCACTTCTTGCTCCCTATATTGTGATATCACCCTTTAGAGGTGACAGCTCTGTCCTCCTGGGTAATGTGAGTGCATTCATGGGATGTTTCAGAAACTGGTGGTTGTGTTTGCTGTGGTTTTTTATGTAAGTGAAGAGTGACTTGGAACTGAATGAGGGGGACTCGTCCTGGTGTGAAGGCAGATGACCCAGATTGTGTGGGCACATCCAGTGACTCTGGCAGATGCTTCTGTGTGGTCATCTTTGAATTTGTCAGCTGAATTCTTCCTCTCCATCAAATGATGCTAATACCTCTTCCTTTGTGCCATCAGCTTCAGGGGTTTTATGTCATGACCTTAAAGCAGCTGTCACAATGATGCCCTGGCCTCTGCCTGGATGTTCTAGGTCCTGCTCTTATGAAAAATGAATATGGCTTTCATACATGATTCAGAAGTCCCACCAGCTTCTCTAAGTCCAGTGAGCTCTGGAGGGGTACCATGTGTGGTGATAACCTTGTTCCATGGAAAGATATCAGGTTTGTAATATTGTCCAAATGCTGCCACAATATAACCCATGTGTACACACGTGTGTGTAGCTCCCAAGGGGTGCTCAGATTTTCTTGCTACAGCAAAAATTGAAAGGAATTGTGGTGAAAACAACTTAATTCAGGGCAGAATCAGGCCCACTGTGAGGTTCAAAATCTTGTCATATTCAGGATAGTTCTGGACACTGATAATGTTATTAGAAAAAACCTCCTCTACTGCCTCCATTACTGCATAAAGTATCTAACCTTGCACTGTGTATAATGCATGAGAACAATGTTTATAACATGAGTTTTGTGCTTATAATGTAATAGTGTTCTTGGTCAGCATCCCTTGATGTTTTACAACCAAATTGTAAGTCCATTTAAATGATTTATTACACCACAGCCTGGTTAGTAAGCACAGGTAAACAAGTTCTCTGGGAAGATTTAAACTGTAAGGACAGTCACTATAAAGTCTATCAGAAATTCATTGCACTTCACAGATGGAAGAGATAAAAAAAAGTCCTTAACTGCAGACAGCAGGGAAAGAAAATCCTAAATTATCAAGAGGCAATGCAATCCTCTTGCAGGGTGCAAATTGTTGGAAAACAATTTTTATCGATTATTTAAAAGAGAAGATGAAAACTGGTCTTGGTGGTCAGCTATTTTATGAATTTCCAGATGACCTGTCCCCAGTGGGGGGTTATGTTTGGGTGGACAGCGAAGGGGAACTTACTGTAATGACTTTTTGTGCTGCCAAAACCTGCCTGAGAGGTATCTGTTCTCATAGTCCCAAGTAGTTAAAAATCACATGTAGCTTGCCTGCAAACCACTCCACCATGAGAAAGAGTAAATGTCAGCATTTTTAATTTTGTTTTCCATTATTTGGCTTTTAAGGGCTGCTTTTTTCTTGCTCTTCCAAACTTGAGCATTAGATGCTTATTTTGTAGATGGTGAGTTGAAGAGCACATCAGCTGTTGAAAGATTTGCCATTTAGTCAATCGAGATGACAACACTAAATTGAAAAGGAGCAACAACAACCACAGTTGCTGGCTATGAGCATGGATGGGGACAGTTAGAGCAAGTGATAGTTTTCAGAGCTGTGAGATGCCAACAAAGTATAGAAAAGCAGGACAGAGCCAGCAGAAAGGCTTGGAGCTGGAGGGAAGGAGCATCTGAAATGACTGTCAAAGCCACAAGTTTGAAATTCTTGGAAGTCTCTACAGCTACAGTCAGTAAAGCTTTGTCTGTTAATGCTGGATCAAGACCTTAGTTGTCCTCCTTAAATAGGAGTCCCTTTGCCTAATGAGGAGCTCCCCTTGCAGAATGGCTAAACTGCACCAGTGAACTTGCTCTTGGTGCAAATGTATTGTGGTGGCCCAGAGTGACTGGCTGGAGTGAAGGTGGTGTCTGAAATCTGTGCTGTATCTGATTCAGAGTTGTTGCCTTCATCCTTCAGTTTTGTTGCAAGCCAGATTTTGAGGGACAAGGAAATGGAATAACATGCTTAACATGATAAGGTTTAGGAAAAAAAGGAAAATATTTTGGCCCTTTAATCCTGAAGAACTTGTGTTTTTACTATTTTGCACTGAAGTATTTTCCTAATAAACAATTAAATTACCCCAATACCATTGCTCTTGCAGGGAATTTTAATATCCTGCTAACTTGTACTGTATTTAAAGGAGATACTTTTCTTTGCTGAATTTGTGATCCTCCAAATTTGATCTTGCTCTGGGAATATGGGAACCAAAGTGCCACCGGCTCTCAGTTTTCCCTTATCCTTTATACAAGCACATACCAAGACCTTCTTTTGTAAAGAGACTTTCTCTAATTTAGTAACTGCTTATGCAGGGAGGAAATGAGAGGCTGAAATATTTTTTGCTTCATGACCCCATCACTTGCCTAAAAAGAAAGCAAACCGTTTCTCTGTCTCACTTTCATTTTTCTTCAGCAACACCCAGACAATAGATGGGCATCTTCTGTTGAGCCATCTTCTGGGCTGGTTTCACCCACTGTGAAAATGTATATAATGCTCAAAGAGATCACGTAAACAATTGTATTGATAATAGTGTTAAAATGGGCCTGAATTCTGACTGTTGGCTGGCTGGGTGTTAACTCAGTGCAAATAAAGAGAAGGCTCTTCCCAAAATCTTCCTGTCAGTCACTTATAGTGCACCATTGCCTCTGCTGCAGGAGTCCTTATGTGGACAGCCACTGCACATGCCATGCAGGATTATTTAAACTGGATTCCTCTGTAGCTGCAGTTGGCAGTAAAGTTGTTTTAGGACAGCGAATGTAAAGGGATCTTTGATGTAGCTGAGAGTTTAGGTCTGTGTTTGTATGACACTTGCAAAAAAAGGCCTTGAGCACAGGAAACGTAACAGTGACTAATAATTAAATAGCACCATCGTAATTGAAATATCACCATCTAATATCGCTTTGTAGTTTTCAGTTAAAACAAATTGCATTTTCATTTCAAATGTCTACTATTGATGATGAAATAGATTTATGCCCTCACTAAAGATCCATATACCAATCCTGACCCCTCTTCTAACACCCACAACCTGAAAACTACGGCACATCAAAGCAGCGCACCTTCTTGAAGCCTGCAGTCTTGCACTTGCTTGGCTGTGCTTACTTCCAAGGGAATGTGCTGCAGGGACAGTGGGAAAGCTCTGGCTTTGCGGCTGCAGACTAATGCAATCTGTGAAGGGCACGAAAATTAACTGGCTAAGCAAGCTGAGACAATATTCCTTTCCCTGCTGAAAGGAGGGATAGAAAACTTCATTTGCAGGCTTTGTAGGTGTGGAGGTTCTGTTTGCTAAAATTTAAGGAAGATAAGACAGTGGTAGACAGCTGATGCGGTGGGATCCAGTTTCTACAAAGCTGTTGATTCTCTTAATGCAGTAGAAGTTATGTTGCCATCCCATGATCGCTTGGTTTTGGTGGTTCAGATCTTTGTCGCTGTGGAGTTTAGACGGTGTTCAGCAAGAGAAGGTGGCTAAAGATTTCTGCAGTGACTGGCCCTTTACATAGGGATGTAAATTGTTGATAAAAATATTCCTCACCTGCTGAGCCTGTGCTGGATCTGCAGTGGCCCAGGGCCCTGCCCAAGGACCTGCCTGCAACCCTCCTCACCCTGCACTTGGCAGGCTGGAGGATGGCAGGGCTCTTTGCTGCCTGGATGGTGCTTTTGGTAAATGATGCAGACAGTGTCTGTTCCCAGGAGGTTTTCTTCCTTACTTTCACCATTCCCCTCCCATCCATCCCCTTTTCTTCCAGGGTAGCATACAAGGAGTTGTACTTTGCCAGAAAGGTCTCATATCTGCACACTTACTAATTTTGTCCTTTTTGGTCAGCTGAAGCGTTCAGGGGCATGTTTGACTCACCACTTCTACAGAAAACATGTAGAACTGACTGCTGTAAGAATTGCCTAAAGTCAGATTTGAGGAAGAGAATGAATCCTGAATGTTTGATGCCCATAATGTGCTGGAATTGGATTGGGAGAGCAAGAGTTCATATTTCAATTTGAGAAGTGATGTGCTTTGGTATCAAATCTAGGTGAGTGGAATTCATGGTTGGTGTATTAAATCAGGTTTATGCTCATGTCATGCCAGTCTCCCTTTGAGGATAACCACAGCACAGTTCTTGCTCAATAATAAAAGTACAAGAGGAGAATCTGGTCCCTTACAAGTAGTATTCATTTTGCTTTTGAACATTTTACCATTTCCACTGCTAAGGATGAGATAGTAGATGAAAGAGCTCAGCAAACCTTATTTCTCTCTGATGTCTTTTCTAAGTAAGCACAGCATTTTAGTTTGATTTACGGTAATTTTTTTTTCTCCCATGGAAGGATTATAAACTAGAGAGCATACTGACTGGAAGAAAATGGCTGCTAATCTTCTGAAACTAATGTTTAATCAGTGATGGAAAGAAAATAAGTAACTAAAAAAGCTTCATCCAGCTAATTAAATGAAGCTGGTTATTCTGCTGGAAACCGTTAATGAACCTGAAGTAACATAATTATTTTCAGAATATTAAAGCAGGAAAAAAGTGATTACTTATTTAAGACTAAATAATTACAATGTATTCTTCACTATAAGAGGTTATAGATACCAAAGACTAAATAACCACCGTGCTTCTGATTCTCCATAAAAGGGCGTTTCTCAGGAGTTATTACATTTTATGTTGAGTTTATGCTGAATTTTCTTCTCTTAAGATAATCTCCAATGATCTCTAAGGGAATTTGCCTCCCTTGGTGGCTGTTATTATTCTCATTTTTAGGGGCTGGCTGTGTTTGATTGCCTTTAGAACGAGCTGTGATGGCACTAAGCGTGCAGAAGGGGTGGGGTGCCGCGGCTCCCATCGCGGCAGGAGCAGCGCTGAGGCGAGCCCTGGGTTCTGCTCGGCTGCTCAGACACTGCTGGGGCAGCAGAGTTCGGCCCCACGGGCTCAAATCCTCCCTCGGCTGGAGCTCAGCTTGTCTCTGAAATGCTGCACATCCCTTCTGTCCCGAGATTGCAGATAAGGGCGGATTTCTCTTAGAAAAGGCAGGCTGTAGCCTAATTACCCCTGCAAGTGCTGGGAGCTCCCACTTTGGGAGCAGAGTCCGCTTAATGCTGGGCGCTTTGGAAAAAAAATCCCGCCTGGCTCTGTCCTAATAATCACTGTAATTTTTTTCCTTTTAGCATCTGAGAGCTGCCACGTGAGGTGGTTAAAGAAACCAAACTCCAGAACCCCTGAGCTAGGAGGGGGAAGCTCATGCAGAGCTGGCATCCCAGCCAGCTCCAGACAAATGGCTTTTATTTATGAGGCACATCTCTGAGGAAGGGGCAGTTCAGAACAGCCTGTCCTGGGAGGAATCTTCCGTGCCTGCTCTGCTCCCCTGCTGGCACTGCCTGCCTGCACCCTTCTCTGTCCTCCTGGCTGATTTAGGAGCCACCTCTGCTCCCTGCTGCAGGCAGGTGAAGCCCAGCCCCTGCACCACACCAGTGATGGGTTTGTATGTCTTGAAAAGGCTCTGGCGAGCTGGGAGGGCTCCTTGCTCAATCAGCTCTCCCCTGTTCATCTCTGCAGGGCTCAGGATCTGTTTGAGGGTGTAGAAGCCCAAAAAGCTGGGCACATTGGCAGGGAGTGGGACTGGGTTTCCACCTGCCTCCCTAAGCCTGACTCAGCACCCTTTCCCATCCAGGGACATCAGATAAAACCCACAAAGGGCAAAACACGTCCTCTGGTTCTCACTCCTTTCACTCATCTGAGTTATGTTCAGTGCCCCACACCTCACATACTCTCACTGACTGCTCCATTCACTTTGCTGGGAGCAACCACCCAAAATGTGGATCCGGCTCATATGATCACAGAAATAAACATCTCAGCCATTTAAAATTATATCTTACACTTGAGAGAGACATGCTGAGGACATAGAGAAACAATAGACTTAATTAGGCTTTTAAAATGTGACACATCTATTATATGTTCCGTTACAGCTTTTAAAAAGTCTCAGTTTCTGTATAATAAATCTTGCAGGAGTACTACCATTTAATTAAATGGGAGTCAGCACTGGGAACAATTAAAACGAGTTTATGCACTTTCAGGGAAACCCTATAGCAAGATGTGCAAAACAGCATACAATAAAATGAAAAATTAAACCCTTAGTGGGTTTGAGCTGCTGCATATGAGAAATTTGATAAAAAGCATTTTAAGAAAGTAGGCAATTTTACAGTGTGGCAAATAGTCTGTTCTGCCTCAAAGGTACCAGCCCATGTCCCTTGGATTTTTGCCATTGGCAAAAGACTTCAGATAGACATATGCATCAATACCAATAAGTGAAATTCACCCCTGAGAAAAAAAATGTTTCTTTGAAGCCCTGAATAGGACTGCATGTCATCTAGCAGAAAGTATGCATAAATAGGTGAAAAAGATATCTCTGTTCTGAATAGTTTCTGAGCTGTTTCAATCAGGAGTTTCTCTGCTTATGGGATTTAGTAAAAGCAAATTTAATTTTTAGAATATAATTTGTACAGTAACATATGTAAGCAAGTAGTGATGCTATCTTAACTAGAAGGTGATATATACATTTTATTGCATATTAAAATCCATTTCAACATTGCATTCAGCCCAGAGTTTTTACTGTGTTTCCCCCTTTCTGCCTCAGTATAAACAAGCAGCCTTGAAATGAACATCAAAACTAAATGGCATTGAATATAATGAAGAAACATTGAGTCTAATGAAGCAGAATTGCTATGTAAACAGGGATGCTTTTATCTCATTGGAATTTTTATGTCCTTGCATGTCTCTTAGCTACATTTTTGTAACTTGATTCTTGGGAAATGTCTGATATCTCTTTGTGATTGTTAACAGAGACCAAGACAGCGCTGTAATGTGTGCTCAGCTGAGTGGTGTGAAAGTACCACAGCGAGTTTGCTGCTTTAGAAGCAAAATGCTGGTCACTCTCATCTTGTTGCAGGGGGTTTGGCTGTAAAACTTGGTAACCTCCAAGTGTGAATAGGCCTGCTAAGAAGGACAGGTTGCAGACACTCAAGGGTTGGATGAAAGTGCCACTTGGAATCTCGCTGCCTGTAAGCATTCCAGCCCTTTCCTTGTCTGTAAAAGCCTTTGTGGAGGCACAGGCAGTAATAACACAAGCAATAACACCAAAGCTCATAAATCCTTTTCTGGGCTGAGCAGCGTGCCTTCTGCTGTCTTGCTGTAACACAAGCCTTAGCAGGTCACAAGCTGACCTTCCTCTGCCAGGCAAGAGTGAAACACCCTGGCACCTGCTCTTCATCACTTTGGGCTGCTGCAGTAGCTCTGAGGAAGTCTGTGGTTCCTCCATTGCAAATTAAAATACTGGTAAAGACCTCCCTCAAATATGCTTTTATTAGCACGTTCCTTTGATTCTGCAGTTGGAAGTCATGCTCTTTAATACGTATTGGCTTGCACCTCAACATCTCCCACTTCCTCACAGATATGAGCTTGTTGCCCTTTTGGACAGCAGCTCAAAATTCTGCATTTCAAGTTAATGTGCTGCAGCTCCTCATATAAGAGTTGGGTTGAGCAGGAGCAGGTGAATAAATGCTGCTATTTGGCAGTGTTGGACATGGAGGTATTTGTCATTGTACACTGATATACGATGTCCTTTCGCGTTCTCCACAGACCACTTGGACTTAAAAAAAAAAAAATATGATGGCAAAGTAAATTAATGGAATTCTGTCTGAAATGTAGTCACTGGAAGAAGGGGAAGGAAGCCACTGTCATATCTATTGCTGCAAACTGTGCCATTCTGTAATAACTACTTCATCTAAAATACCATCAACACTGCCAAATCTTGCAGCTGGTCTTAAACCGCTTGCTCCTGGAAGTTTGTGTGGGTTTTTTGTTTGTTTGTTTGATGTTCTTGGTTGTTTTCCCCTGAAAATTTCTGTTTCACTAAAGATTCTTTCTAGATCTTTGACATCTTGCATTCCTCTGTGTGCTGCCTTTTAGTGGGCACAGTAGAGCTTTGGCATAAGTTTTTCCATATCTGTGCACTTATATAGGCTGAGAATTTAGGTCTTAAAATGCATTTCTCTCCACGGGTTGTTAAGTCTGTAGTCAGAAATTTAGGAGAATGGCTAGCTGGCCCAGCTTCCTAATATTGAAAAACCTCAAAGTAATGTAGCACATAACTGAAATCACAAAAAGTTTGGGTATGGGGAATGAAGCTTCTAGCACCTCATTTTCATTAGGAAGATGGCAACAAGAATGGAAAATGTCACAAGAATAATTCACATGTGTTTGGTCTTTAGTACTATAATGATCTAGACCTTCTTGCTTTGGGCTCCCCTTTTCCTACATAGCTTTTGGGAAAAGGTGGGTTTGGCTTTTAATGGCCTAATAAATACAAGTAATAGCTTGTGATTTGTTTAATATTTTGAACTGAAAGGTCAAGGATAGAGAGATTAAAAAGTCATTGGGGGAAACGCTCTCAATAAAAGCCATCTCTTGCTGGAAGAAACACAGGTTCTTAAGTAAGCATAAAATCAGTTTAAGGCAGCTCCAAGCCCAAATTAAAGCAGAAAAGAGAATAATGTTAGTGTATAGATACTGCCAGCTATAGAAGGGTAAGTGAAATGAAAAACCAGGCTGGGAAATCATCCTTAGAATCTCCCACAGGGTATCTGCAGCACTGATTAGAATATTTTTGTTGGATGTTTGAGCATGTGCATCTGTCTGAAAGTCAGGGAATCCAAAGTAATGACTGAAGTGTTCTTGAGTCTCTCCTCAGCTTGCAAAGCCTCAGATGAAACTGAGTCATGGAGCATTTTACAAAAAGCTACCTGCTGCCAAACAACTGTCTTAAATCCCAGCATCTGCCTACATTCCATCTCCTCTCCTCTCCCAGGTCTGAGCACCCCCCTTCCCCTCTTTTTTTGAATGTGAGAGAGATGGAGGAAAAATGAAAGGACTCCTTTGTCACAACTTTTGTCCCTGCTCTGAAGGTGCTCAGTTATGGAGGTTCTGCCTTGCCCCACTTCTCTCCTCAGCAGTGATGCAGTAAAGCAGCTCTGGTGATTCAAGGCTGCTTCTGGAAGTGTTATTTGTGCATTGTGAGAAATGGAGATCTGAGACAGATGGGTCCTTTTCTTCTCTCAAGGATACACTGGAGGGTTTGCACATTTTCCTGGGGCCCCAGGCAAGTGCACTGCTTGCTTTCCTCCAAAATAGGCTCTTTCCATCACAGAAAATGGGATTGTGACTGCAAAGATCTTGAAATATGCTATTAATTTTGCATATTTGTTCTGAGTGACAGTGGGGGAGCCTTTTCTCTAGAATATATTTTCATTAAAGAAAACAGGCTGAGCAGGCACACGATGGGGGGTGTCTGGTTGTGTATTTGGTAGGTAGAAGGCAGGCTTTTTATCATTTTGGTGAAAAGAGGTGAGGAATAAGATCTGGGACATTGTTAAGAGTTTATTGTGCATTTGAGGATACCTGCTTTTTTTATAATACAGCCCTCTTGTAACTCTGGTGAAGGTGGAAGTAGGACCCAGCGGTACGAGGCTGAGAGCTCAGGTAAGAGCTGCCTTCACCACTGCCACAGGTCTGCTGGTCCCACTGAAAGACATGGGGGGCCACACACACAGCTGCTTGGTACTGAAGGTGTGATTAATACCAAGTGTGGTATTTTCCCTCAGCTCAGTGAAGGTGGAAATGTACCTGTAATTATCATCCTCTAAGTTAAAAATGTTACTGCAACAGTGCTAGGTCATCCTGACCTTCTGTGGTGGAAAGAGAAAACACCATTTAGTGCTTCTTTTATAGTTTTTTAGAACACCTACTTTTGCCTGGGATGTTCTGAGCAGTTAAAGCCAGCCTCCCACAGAGTAGGATCATGCTCTTCTTATTTAGTTGCAGAAAACATTTACCATATACTACGGCAAATCACACAATCAATCTTCATGCTAATCATTCTCTGCTGGAAGCTATTTACTACAAAAACTTCTGAAGTTTTCTTACTAGCTGGAGAGCTGACTGTCACAGCCAAAAGAGTGATTCATTTATGTTTTTTTCAAAAAAAAAAAAAAAAAAAAAAAAAAA
>VZTR01000757.1:252493-294610 GCA_013400775.1 Chaetops frenatus
GTTTTTTTACTAGTGGGAGAGGTGACTGTAAAAACAAAAAAAATAATTCTTTTTTTTTTTTTTAAAAAAAAAAAAAAAAAAAAAAAAATCAAACCAAAATTGAATACTTTGAAATGAGCTTGAGTATTTCAGATTAGATAGGTAAAGGCTGAACAAAGAGACACTCAGAAATTGTCTTCTTCAGTAGGATATCTCCTTTAATCCTCCCAGATCTAATTCTAGCTAGTCACTTGCTAGCCTTTACTTGCTCCCATGTTTGCCATTTAAATGACAGGCCTCTGGTGGTTTGTATCCATTCTGTGGCTTCCTTAGTGTTAACTCTGATTTCCACCAGCACCCATGGCCGTGCCTGGGTGTGCAGCTCCCTTTGTGCCCAGAGCAGAGTCTCCAGAGAAGGTTCCCATATTCTACTGCCCATGAGCACTGTGGCAAGTTTTGCCCCCCGTGCACAGCTGCAGAGCTGCCAGCTGGTTGTATCATTTAGAAATTAAGAAGTTCTGCTGAGCCCTCAAAACCTGCTCTTTCTGGTTCTATTTTTGTATGAAACATGCTATCATATTCTCGTCTATATTGCTGTATTCAGCTCTGGGAAGCAAATGCTTCAATTTTTGCTTCTGATTCATAGAATCATAGAATGGTTTGGGTTGGAAAAGACTTTTAAGATTATCTAATTCCAACCCCTCTGCCATGGGCAGGGAAACCTTCCACTAAACCAGGTGGTCTAGTGCTCAGAGCCTCATCCAACCTGGCTTTAAACACCCCTAGGGGCATCCACACCTTCTCTGGGCAACCTGTTCCAATGCCTCACCACCCTCACAGTAAAGAACTGTGACACAAACACTTCTTCTAGAATATTCCTCCTCCTGATGAAAGCAGAGAGCTTTGGTCTAGTTGCAAAGTGTCTGGTGCCTGTCTCTGATGTTCTGCTGCTTCCCCAGAACACTGCAGTTTGCAGATGCAGGAAGAAATGATTAACCCCAAAATCTCTTCTGGGATCCAGCCTGGTTAATTGTGCTAGAGATCTGAAAAGCCAATTGTTACCAGAAAGAAAAATCATCACTGTCTGCAACTTACCTGTGCACCTGAATGATATAACATGGCAGCAAAGGAACTGATGGAGGGGGATACATCAGTGCCCAGCTTATAGAAAACCTGCTATATATGCAAAAGGCCTCAGGGGCCAGGTGAGGTTTTGTGCTCTTTTTGCAGCACTGAGGAGGAACACCTTGGTGTATATGAGAGCTCAGGCCTCTTGCTGTGCTCTGTGGCCATTCTGGCTCTGCTTACGTGTAGAAAGGATAGAGAGATTTGTGCCAGTTTGGTTTTAAGGGAGCTGGAAGGAAGTGTCAGTGATTCACAGAAGTAAAAAAAAAAAAAGAAAATTAAAGAAATGGCAGGCATGTGAAGCTATTGAATGTCTGGAACGCGTGGTAGGTCCCTTCAGAAAGGAAATGTACAGATACAACAGAGCTGAACAAGGATCTGAGTTGTTCTGTAAAGGAAACAGAGACATTTGCTTTTAAATATGTCTCTGGTACAGAGCTGCAGCATTTCTTGCCCTCTGCTGCAATCTGTATTTGATTTACTTTCCAAAATCAAACAGCTTAAGGTTTGAGTCACCCTCCATTAAATTGAACAAAATGAAGATGCCAACACTTTTGGAACATATTGGTGTCGGCTTTTAATTGGAAAACAAACATACCATCGAGCTGCCCTTCCCAATGTGAATGGAGAGAAAGAAGCTATTTAGTGAAGTGTGGAGTTTGGAGGACTGGGTCTTTTGCACTGCTCTCTGTGTTGGGGAAAAGCCCTGGACAGCAGAAAACTTCAGTCTTTGTTGAATGAGGTCTGCGTCTTGACTGGTTTCTGATGTTACTGTTCTTACTTTTATTTTTAAAATCTTGTTCACTACTCAAAAGCTGATTCACAGGGGGAGGTCTTATAACTTAAAGCAGAATTATTTGGGACACCAGTGAGAACAGTTCAGCCCCCAGTGTGGGGGTGTGGGTTTCAGCCTTTCTTACCATCTGAGAGTAGCTTTTCTGGTAGGAGAGGGAAGGAAGGTGAGAGAAGGTTTGTCCTAAAATGTTAGAGAGTGCAGCACGGAGCAGAGGGTGTTATGGCAGGTGCTGCCCCTGCAGTCTCACCACTACCCATTATTGGATTCCCTCCTCCCCACCACCTCTGCAGATGGCCACAGCAGAGTGTGCAGGCAGTAGGAGGTCTGGCCATCAAAAGGCATCTGGGAGGCTAAGGCTACAGGAAAATGATGTTAGATTGTGAATCTGAAGGTGTTTGATCAGAAAAGCACCAGAGGCTACAGGTGAGCCCCGAGCTGTGTGGGGGAAGAGTGAGTGGGATGTCAGCAGAGGCACACAGTGCTGGGCTTTCCTAGGGGGGGTGAAGTTTTGCACATAATCCTTGGTGCAAAACAGGCTCAACCCTGTTTCAGCAGGGTTGTGATTCCCAGCTTAATCAATTTAAGAGCCACGGTGATTGTCTCTGAGAGTAGCTATCAGTTCTCTCCCGTGCAAACAAGGGTGCAGAGAGTGCTGAGCTGCAATGTGGTCACACTGAGTGCACCTCTCGGAGTGACCCACTGTGACCAAAGCACCTTGTGGCTGACATGACCACATTTTCTTCACATGGTGATGCAAGGCAGGAGCTCCTGTGGGCCTCAGGTGGGTGGTAATGGGACGAGTGAGCCCTCCAAGGGTTCAGACAGGCCCCCTCTCAGGTGAGGTGGACAAGCAGCTTGTACTCTGTCTTTTTCTTGTGTCCTGCCTTTCTTTCTGCAGCATAAAGAGGAACAGTGATGGAAAGTCACTGCAGCCTGATGGAGTCATGGATGCAGGAGTAGATCTCTGCTCTGATTAATGATTTCTATCACTTACAAAAGGGCATTTTAATGTTTTAACTACCCATTTCATAATGATCAGAGTTTTCAGGTTGTACCACAGGGCTGATTAATGCTCACCTCAGGTGTGCCAGAGGCTCACGTTTATTACACACGCTGCACACCCATTAATCGGCAGCGCAGTGTGGGCTGTCATCCCAGATTGCTTAATTATATTGTCTACCCCTGCCCAGGGCTTATGTGTGTTGTGCAAAGCCATAAATACTCCAAGAGCCCCATTTCCACTGAAATCAATAGGATTCTTGCATTTGGACTGCAATGAGAGCTGTGAAAGTAAAATAATGCTGGTAACTGGGACTTTCAAGTGTGAAGAGTGGCAGCAAAGGACACATGAATTATGAAAGATTGAACTTGGAGGTGATCTGAAAAAATTACAGGATAAACTGGAAAATGTTAAAGGAACCATAAGAGTAGGAAAGATAGAAGGCAAAATGAAAATTGGACAAGAAGTAAAAATAAATAAGAGGGATTTCAAGTGGATAAAGAATAAGAAGTGAATGAGGCAACAGGGATTCTGCAAAATGGAAAGGGTAATTTTGCAGCAGAAGCAGCAGACGTTGTTGAATAAATAAATGAATTATGTGTCTCCTTTCACAGAGGGAAAATTCAATGTATCAAAAGCAGGAAGGTCCCAAAACAAGGGTCATCCATGTGGAACTAGAGGGGAAGAACAGGAGTAAGCCCACCACTGAGACAAGCACCGGACACCGTGGCTCCCTTCCTGGTTCTCCTGGGAATTTGCTCTGTGATACATAATTGGTCTGCTTATCTCTCTGTACTTCATCCAGGGTGCTGCTTTTTCTTGTCCAGTGATTTGGTTGGAGGCAGGACCTGTCTGAGTACCTGTTTTGCTTTTGCAGGGCTACTGTCACTGCTGACCAACAAGAAATGCATTAGAATGACTGAAAAAGCAGGAAATTTAGACAAAAGAAAATAATTTGATTTTTGGCAGCCCTATATTTTGCTTTTATCTTGTAGAATAATTTGCCATGACAGATACTTGACAGCCTTAGAGTCAGTCCAGCTCTAGATGTTTATCAGCTGTCCATCACAGAAATCTGTTTGACTGTATAACAGCAAAAGAAAGGGCTGCTGAAAATTGCTTTGATGGGCTAAATTGGCACCAATAAACACAGCAGCTGGAAATATATTGGTCACTTGACTTGTTATAAATACATGTTAAGTGCAGCAGAATAAATAAGGATGCATCAGATCTGAATGGGTATAAAAATTTAACTCGAGGAGTCTGTAGACCTGAACTTCAGGGTGTGCTATTTTGTATCAGTAAAGGGCTGCTCAATGTGGTCATTCTCCTTTCTGCCACCTAGTTAGAACCAGGAAGAAATGTGAAAACATGAGGAGGTATCTACCTGAGAACAAAATGATGTAGTAGCTGCAGAATTCAAATATTCATATCTAGATTAAAGAAACAAAAATATCCTGAAATATTATAGGTTAGTATAGCAAGTTCCAAAAATTAGTTTGACATGCATACTAACCGAGTTTCTCTGATTCCATGTAAATCAAAGGTAAATAACTAGGCAGGCAATCCTGGAGAGGCTTCAAGGGAATCAATGAACATTTGTTGGGATAAAGAAAAGCAACAGCATCAAAAACAGAAACAAAAAAGGAAAAATCCAAGCTTTACAGGCCGTTGCTTGTAGCTGGAGCAAAAACACAGGGGAAGGATGATAGTGAAAGATGAGCCCAGGAACTGTTCAGCTTTAGAGAGTTGTTGCCAGAATATTTTAGGACCACATTGCCTTCTCTTTTTAACCAGTGTTAAAATAATGTGAGAAGCTTGATGTACAAGCCAACCCTGTCTGACTGTGGCTGAACTGGGGCAGTTCTGGCTCAGGCCAGGGAAGGAACACGGGGTGAGTGTACTGAACCTGGGGTGCTGCAGCTCCTGCTGGCAGGCTGGGATTGAGCCCCTGGGAGAGCTGGGCTGATTGCAGGGATGGGGGCACTCCTGGACAGAGACATCAGCTCCAGAGATGGCAAAGCACTTGATGTGAGGTCAGGGGATGAAGTGAGCTGGTGCAACCACATCCCTGCAGCCTGGAGACACAAATTCAGGTGCTGTGGACACTTGGACATTACATCCCTGGCACTCTGATAAGGCTGTTATCATTTTTCTCCACTGAGTTTTTCTTTCACTGTGGATGAAGTGCATAATGAAGATTAAAGCAAACCATGCTATTTATCTGTTTAAAAAAGCTGTTTTGACAAAGACCTGCTTACAGCACTAAAGGTACATTTTCTTTTTCCTTTCCAATAATAAATCTTTCATAAAATTAAGGCATTGACATTACATCTCTGTTAGGGTAATTTACTCCCCACACGTATTTTGACTTAGTTTGTTCTACATGGAGTGATACTTTAATCATTCTTTCAGTGCTTATTGATGAGGGTTTTCTGCAAAAGATGAGAAGATTAGTTTAAAATTATCCCTTGTGAATTTAAAATAATAACAAGGAAGTGAACACAGTCTAAAACAAATTAAGAAATGTAATAGACTTAATAAAAGGCCACTATTTTATTCAATGTACAAAAATGACTGCAAGACTTGCTGTGGTGAGGCTGCACATACTCTTATCAAGCTATGTTCTTTTTTTCGTTTTTAATTGAACAGGCACAAATCTCCCCCTCTCTAAAATTGAGTCATAAATGAAATAAATGGTTTATATTTTGTCCAATAATAAAAAAAGTTACCTTGACTCAGACATCATATGAAACCTGTGCATCGTTCCTATACCCATCACCTGGGAGCAATTTGCATTTGCTCACCCAGCGGGAGGACCCTGGTTTCAAAGCTTTGTCCTCATCAACTCTTGGCTCTTCCTCCATGTGTGAGGGGTTAGATTTCTTCAAAGATTAATTAACTGCCAGGTCAGAGGGAGTGGAATATCTTCCTTGATCACTAGGATCCCTGCAATGCTGCAAGGATACTGAAGGGCATCCTTAAAGGCTGAAATTATAGCTTCAAACAAGGACTTATCTTTTTTCTTTAACTGAACATGACACAATCTCCACAATCTCCACAGTCTCCAGCACTGATGTTAAGTGGTAATCAGCCAGATGAAAAAAGTCATGGTGCCAAAATTCCTTGGATGGCTGAACTGTCTCCGAGGTTGGAGACCTTAGCGAGAAACCTACTAATCACAAGCTGAAAAAACACAGCACAGGGCATTTCTTGTCAGTCTTTCCCAGGCACTGAGGAAAATGTGAAATAATATTTCAGCTTTTTCCAAGGTGGCAAATGAATAGTTGCATGGAACTGGTTCTTCAAGAATGCTGGTGATGAGAGGAGCTGAGGTTTTGAGTGTGTCTACTCTGAGGAGCAGCAGAGAGCCAGGCATGGTGGCCAGGTTCCTTCTTGCATTGTGTCCCCAAGTGCCCAGGAGGGGATGGAGGTTTTGTTTGGGTTTGTTCTACTCTTTTTGCCTTAAATTGTGGCTGTATCTTGCAGTGTCTTGCTAAACCAGAGCTGTGCATGTCTGTGTGTGCACCTGTACCTATATAAATGTACACAAACTCGGCACAAACTGTTCTAGGTCTCCTGGGGTCACTCTTGCTTTGCCAAGTTACAAATGCTGTCACTTTGGCCCTCTGTGATTTGTGAGTTTTGCTGAATTCTTCAGAACTGCTTGGGATTTAAGACCCTGTTTGAGCGTAAAACGTGATTAGCTGCAGCAAAGTGACTTTTTATCTGGCTGATGCACCTTTCTTTCAGTTTAGTTGATGAATGTTCAGGGTTAGCCTGGTCACGGGCATTTCACTTTTGATCCTATAGAAGCAGCTGGTGGGACTTTTGATGCTAATACAAAATCACCCCCTCTTTCTGCTGGTTACTGACTATGTGGTTGTTGTTGTGTGCCGAACACAGCTGTGGAGAGGCGTGGTCTTTGGACAGCGTGAGTGGTGAGAGGTCTTACTCCTTCCACTCACAACACCAGCTTGATGTTTTGGCTGGGGAAGGATGCTCATCAGTGGAGGACTGTCAATACCTCCAGTGCTCCCCTTTCAATCTGCAGGAGAAAACATTTTGCTGTGCCCTTTGCATCTGAGTTCAGTAATGAAGCCTTCCATTGGTTTAATTATGCCTATTTACTTCGTGTGGGCGCTGCAAGGCTTAATTAAACGTTTATGTATATGCTTTGAGAGGCTTGTATGGAAAGCAATGCAAAATAGCTACGTGTTAATCCTTCTATTGACTCACATTGTCGTGCCCTGGTGTGCTGAGTTTAATCATTTGGGGGTTCAAAGGTCCATTCCATTGGATTGAAAAAAACATACTGGTGCTTGTCAGATGGCTAAACAGCACCCAAGTGTAATGTCCAGCAACCTGGGCCTCTGTGGGCTGCAAAATACAATATTGTAGTTACACAGAGCTTTCCCTCCATCCACTTTGCCGGAGTACTGGGTAGGAAGGAAATATTTACCAGATATTCTGTGTGCTACTTCAATTTAATTATGTCTTCTCTGATTGGAACAGAAGGCGTATAAAGTGTGCCTGTGTACTTCTGTGGAAGGCTGAAATGGCAGGAATGGGTTTTGCCTGATTTGCACAGCCTGTCGGGGACGGACCTCAGTGTACATATGTTGACGGCAATAAGATGATCATTATCCAGCCCATGCCTCCTCTGTAGGTAGAGAGGTAGGGATGCCCCGAGGGTTTAATTCCCAAACTTTCATTTCCTTCCTCTATTTTCAGCTGCTATTAACTTTAAAAGTGGGTTTTTTTGCACGAGGAAGGATTATGCACAGCACTGACACCTTACTGCTCAGCTGGGTTCGCTGATTGGCTGAAGCTCAAAAGTCTTTACTAGTTAGGCTGAAACATTAAAAATGTCTTTTGATAAATGATCTGAAGGGAAAATCAAGCAGATGGCTTTTAGGCCCGTCTCATGATGCAACTTTGCAGGGAAATAATAGTTTCAGTAATGGGTTATAGAGCTTTATTTAAATCACTATTCTATTTAGTGGAGAGGGGTGAATCACTTAGGCTTTTTTGGGGGTGTTTTTTTCTTCCCTTCTGTTTTTTCAGATTTCTCTCCTTGAAATGATCCGAAGCACACTTTGAAGTGCCGTGAAGTTATTCTTTCTTCACTTTTTTTTTAATTGGTCCATCGGTTTTCTGCTGCTGCCTCTGCTTTTTTATGGGTGATATCCCCTGACTTTCCACAGCCTGCTTCCTGATGGATTCATTTACTGTGTGTGTTGCAGGGGCAGGATTTATGTGCCTCAACCTGCTGCCTACAGCTAGAGATCTCCTCTATTATCCTGGGTTTATAGGGTAAATTACAGCTTCTGGGAGGCTCTGCGGAAAATTGTAGAAAAGTTCTAAACAGCTGGTTTGGCCTCCAGAGAGATTACGCAGATGCAGGTGGGACGGGCAGTTCCTCTGTGTGCGTGCAGGGAGGGCAGGGCTCCCTTCTGCAGAGCACCAAGGTGCCCAGCTCTGGTCTGTAGGCATAAATATCCATCTCATGGCTGAGGTGCAATGGTGGTGTGGCTGGGAACTTCTGGTTATTGTATAAGACACAAGGGCCAAGCTTTATGCAGTGCAGGTGAAGAGACGTGTTAGAGGAGCTGTATTTTATCACCCAGCCTCTAAGGGGCAAAGCCCTTTAACCTGTTTCTAACTGAGCATTCCAGAAAACAAATGTCAGAGTTAGTTGACTTAGTTGCTTCTGAACATCTAAGCCAAAAAAATGCTGGACTTGTAGGCATGCTCATTTACCTGGGAATAACACTTTCCTCTTTGAAACGTCCACTCAGTCTAGCACTCTTCACTAGATATTGGTGAAATCTTTGGAATAAATAATGGATGTAATTGTCCAGATGCTCTAATTTCTGCTTTTAGCAGAAAATAATGACACATTTAATATGGGCTTTTTTTTGTTGTTGTTGTCGAAGTCAAAAAAAAGAGAAGTAAAGGTGTGTTTACTCTAGCATGGTACTGATTCAGTGTGAGCTGGAGGACAGATAATGGGTATGCTCCACGCTCCAGCACACTAAATGCTTGAGATGATGTCTTTGTTACTGTCTTTTCACAAATCAATGCAGCACCCTGTCAAGAACTGGATGTAGAAACATGAAAGTGGCTTACTCTAGGTAAGAAATCTGTAGGCCTGTAGTGTTTCAAAGAGTCTGAAATCGGAAAGACTCTGAAAAATGGGCCCCAAGCTACCAGCAGTTTGTTTTCTTGGAGGCATTGGCTGTTTTGCAGACCCCTATCTCGGCCAGGGCCACAGCTTCTTGTGGGAGCTGGTCCTGCATCTGCTGGACCACAGTGCCTCTCCCTGGCTGCCTCAGCAGAGCCAGAGGAACCTGTGCTAAACTAAGTGTGGAAGAGAAAGAAAGAATATGAAACCTGAAGGACTGTTGTTTAGGGAGCTGTGTAGGGAAGGAAAGGGTAGTAGGGGGTCAGTCAAAGCTGTCACAGGTGACCAAATTGTGCTGGCAGAAAGGGTAAAGATAAGAGGATTTTGCTAATTCTTGTAATATTACAGTGTAGAATAAAATGCAACTTGTCTCTCATCTCTGCTGTGCTAGGAACTGAGAGAAAAGTACTCCAGTAAAAGAAGTACAAGTGAAACAGTGAACATGGCCTCCTATGGTAAAAAATAGTCCAAACACCACTGTTAGTCATTATGGTCCTCAGTAAAAGGAGTTTTCTTCTGAGAGACATGAGCTTAAAATATAAGGTCTTAGTCTTTAATTCGAATCCCTCTGGGCAGCCCTTTCTGTCAGCCTGAACCCCTTTGATTTCAATAGCCCTTTGTGGTCCTGGACACACCAGTCTAGCTGGAGATTTAGATTCCTACTACACACTGGTATAGTAGCTTTTCATACATTTTGATTAAAACCCCTGAAACTCTTAACTTCAAATGATACGCTTTCTTTGCTTTGGGTTTTTCCCCCATAGTTCATTCCTTTGTGTAGTCTTTGGTCCCAGTCTTTCTGGTCTTTCTCAGGTGATTGCAGACACTGACATTTTATTTTTGGATCATGTAACGGAGGTAAATACAACAGAGTGGTAAATTAAACTTCACAGGTAATTTCAGATTGGAGACTCCAGTCATCACCTCTTCTTTTGAGGTCCACTTGACCTGTGAGGCCACCTCATTTTGTGTCTGTAGAGGATGGCAGCTTGGCCAGGCACAGAGAATCCCATGGCATTTAGCACCTGGAAATACCCCGTGCGATGGGGGGTTGGCTCTGTAACACCATCACAAGTTTTGCCTTCAAAGACTGATAGAAAGTCCTTGGGAATGATAACTCCCGTGAGCAGCAAACTTTGGAGATAAATGGTACATTGACTTTGCCATTTGCATTTACTGTGCAGCTTGAGATGACTTTTAATTATTCAAAAGAGGTAGAATGTTAGTCACATCTATCTTTGTTTCTCCCCCTAAAGCAAACCCACTCTGTAAATTTTCCTGTGACCACTATACCAATATTTCCTCATTACATCTCCTCTGACTTTCACCTCATTTTTTTTCCTTTCCTTTGAATTTTTTTTTGTTAGATGTTTGAGATGCAATAGAATTCAGCCACACTGAGCTTTTTTCTTATCAGCAAACTCAGAGCAGATTGATCAGGTCTATTCATGCAGTGAACAAGGAGAGGAACATAAACCCTTTCCAGTGCTACAGGCACATATCTGGAAAAAACAATGTAGCAGTGAAACAGCCTCATCAACATGAGCATTGAAAAAAACTCCACCATATTTATTCATGTTGGGAAGAAGTGGGTGCTCAGTGTCAGCCTGCACACACACACCTGGCAAAGGGGATGGAGGGAAGGTAATTCCTCAGCATATTTGGAGACATGATCTCTGTATTTCTCCCCCTTGGCATCCCCTGCTGCCATCAGCATAGGCACCTTCTTTCTCCTTTTCTTTGTAAAACAAGACATGTTATTTGTTATAATACTAGCCAATTTTTTGGAAAATGCTTTGTGAGAAATATGCAAAGCACAAGAGAACTGAGTGTTCTTGATGTTGGATTACAAATGTTTTTGGCCAGTCCATTCAAGCACAGAAGAGCATTTGTTTGAGAAGCTTTGAAGGAAGGAATGGAAACCATACAAGCCCAAGAGAGAATTCAGTTTTTAATTGCTCAGGAGTGAGGTATTTCATCTTGCACATGCTCCATGAAGGAAACGGTTTCAAATATTTATTTCATGTCTGTGAAAATTCTCCCCCCACCAAAAAACCCCCAAACAAAACAAAACAAAACTAAAAAAAAACCACAAAAAACAAACAAACAAAAAAACCACAACAACAACAAAACAAAACAAAACAAACAAAAAAACCCCACAAAAAAACCCCAACCAACCAAACAAAAAAAAAAATAAAGGAGAGGAAAGGAAAAAAAAAAGTCACCATTTCTTAACAAGAGTTTTAAACGCTGCAAACCATATGGTGGTGCTAAAGTTACAAAAGAAGAATCCTTGCAGACACACTCTGACAAAATGTGCAGAATGTGGCCAGATGAGATATGACAACAAGTACAAATTATAGCAGTGGCAAACCAGTAAACATGGAAATCTGAGTAAATCAGTCATTTCAAATCTATTTGCCAAACTGTGTTTATCCTCTGCAAAACCTCACCATCTCCACAGGAAGCACTTCAGAGCAATCTCTGAAGGGCATTTGCTGGGTGGAGTAAGGATCAGGATAATCCACAGCAGCCTTTTTGCAGACATTACAGCTGATCTTTCAGCCTAATTGAATTGAATAGAATAGTCATGATAACTGCTTTTTTTTTTTCCAACTTGAGTACCCAGTTCCACCTTTGAAATTGCTACACAAGAAGACATTGAATACCAGGAATAGACAGATTAAATGTTTACACTTTAAAAGTAAAAAACCATGGTATTATTTTGTTTGTGTGTTTATTCGTCATGCCTAAGCTACATATCTTGATATTTTGCAAAAAAAAGAGTATTTTTAACAGATGTCAGGTTGTTTTTTTTCCCCTGTGGCTTCATCAGTACACTCCTATCAATTTCAATGCAGTCCCTCTTGCATGTGACAGTGCAGGATTTGTCCTGCAGTCTGAAATATTTTTCTGCTTATTCTTTCTGTCTCACATTTCTCAAATTGAGAAAGTGCTTTGTTTAGAGGTTAGCCCTATGAAAGACCAAGACTAGGATTTGTAAGTTTCCTTCCTCTCCTTCCTCTCCTTCCTCTCCTTCCTCTCCTTCTTTCTGACAGATCAGTTTTGAACACCTAAGTGTAGCCCTGGATTTGTGAGCTGGTTACAGAGGTCCTCAGTGATGAGAGCTGACATGGGCCAGTTAGCCTTTTGAAATATATTCTGTGACTAGGGCAGAATAATTGCATTCAAAATCCATGTTTAACATTCATTTACAGGCTTACAACGAGGCACACTGTATGTGCCATCCCCCTAATTTGTGCCACTGCGGGAACATTTCCTTTGTCTCAACCCTTCACGTTGGGTTTTGTAGACAGAAGTTGAAGATCTGAGCACAGACCTGATCCTGCCTCAGACTTCCCGTGTAACCCTGGGCCAATTATTAAATCTCTGTGTATCAGTTTTTCCTTCTGTAAAGTGGTGACTACAAAACCTGTCATGAAGGTACCTCGGGCTGAGCAGATTTGGACGTGGATGGAATATATCTTGGTGTTAACATGATACCCATTTTTCAGTAGACTCACCAGAAGTCTTCCTTTTCTCTGTCCTTCTTCCCTCTGGCTATGGAGTTTTCCTACCAGATGGCCTAGAAATGTTCGAGATATAGCAGGGCCACATTGCTCGATTGTATTTTTTCCCTATGATTTATATATTCTGAATTACTTATCTACTTCTAACGAACATTGAACTGTATTTTTATCAGTCATCTGTGAGTGCATCCTCAGGAATTTGCTGATGACACCAGGCTGAGTGGGGTGGTTGGCACGTGTGAAGGACAGGATGCCATCCAGAGGGGCCTGGACAAGGTTGGGAAGTGGGTCAGTGGGAATCTCATGAGGTTCAACAAGGCAAAGGGCAAGGTGCTGCACCTGGGTCGGGGCAAACCCTGGTACTAACACAGGCTGGGGGATGGGTGGATTGAGAGCAGCCCTGCCAAGAAGGACTGGGGGGTTCTGGTGGATGAGAAGCTGGACAGGAGCTGGCCACGTGTGCCCTGCTCACAGCCCAGAAAAACCACTGCCTCCTGTGCTGCATCCACAGCAGCGTGGCCCTCTGCTCCATCCTGGTGAGACCCCACCTGCAGTGCTGCACCCAGCTCTGGGGCCCCAACACACACAGGACATGTCAGGTGAATCCAGGGGAGGGTCATGAAGAAGATCAGAGGGATGGAGCTCCTCTCTTGTAAGAAAAGGCTGAGAGAATTGGGATTGTTTAGCCTGGAGGAGAGAAGGCTCCAGGCAGACCTTATTGCAGCCTGTTAGTACTTAAAAAGGACTTATGAGGGTGATGGGGGCAAACATTTTAGTAGGGCCTGCTGTGATAGGACAAAAAGATTGTTTTAAGCTAAAAGAGAATGTATTCAGGCTAGATATAAGGAAGAAAATTTGGATGATGAAGTTGGTGAACCACTGCAACAGGGGTGGCAGTGTTCCCCACATTTGGGAACATTCAGGGCTGGATCAGACTCTGAGCAACTTGGTCTAGTTGAAGATGTCCCTGCTCATTGCAGGGGAGTTAGACTTTAGAGGTCTCTTCCAACCCAAACTATTCTGTGTTCTACTATGAACCCAAGATTTTACTCCTCATAGTAGTGAGGGGGTAAGCGCAGTTCAGAAGCCATCATTTTATAAGTGAGGTTAGTACTCTGGGGTCCTTTCAGCCATATATTTTGCTCCACGTGTATCTGCCCTACATTTAATCTGTTATTGCTTGGTCAGTCTGGCAAGGTCTTCAGGAGATGCTCTCCACAGACAACTCACCCTTACTACACAGAATACTTTTCTTTCATAACTAATCACTGAATTCCATCAGAAAACTTTGCCAATCCATTGTCTTCCTTTGCCCTCTACCTCTACCCCATTTCTCCTTTCTCCACCCCTTTCCCAGAGCACTTATGAATGTGTTGGACAGCCCAGCTCCGTGGAGAGATCTAGTGACTTCTCCCCCATGCATGAGCTGACCTTTTATGGCTACCTGTGTTTCCTGTCCTTCAATCAATTAATAATTCAAACAAGGGGTTTTGTTCTTGTGCAACCACAACTTGGTTTCCATAAAAGCCTATGGAGTGGGACTGTATTAAAAGTCATTAGAAAGGTAGACAGTATCAGCCCTGTCCATGTACTTATTCTCCCCTTCAGACTTCCAGTGGGAGCTTGAGACTTGGGAGTTTTGAAGCTTGATGATGAAGTCATCACTGGGTTGTGCTCCAAAACAGTGTTTCAGATGCTGATCAGCCACTGATGTTTCAGAAGGTGATGCACGAAACCTGTCTGTGTGCATAAATCCTGCATGCTAGCGACATCTTCCTGGTACACAAACCCAAGATGTTGCAATTATTTTACCTCAAGGCAGAACCTGTCTGAAGGAGGAAGTGGAAAGGGGGACAGGACATTCTGAAAGTGAAAAATACCCTGCTGAAGCTTGATCCCAAGAGATAGGGAAATCTGGAGAAGCGGAACTTGCAACCTTGTCAAATCCTCTAGATGACAATGTCTGGTGGAAAATATTGGAATATTTGAATTCTTATATCAAGCGCATGGAAATGCTTTTATTGAAGAAATTGTGCTTATATGTAAGGTACATTAGGTGTACATACATACATTAGGTGTTTATCTATTCTTTCATATAAGAAATTATGTGGAAGTGCCTCTAATATACCAAAGCATCAATTTCTTAGAGAGCTGCTTTGTTCAGAGTTTCCCAACTAACCTGCTGTGCTCTGGGCAACACAGAGAAAACTATCTTTGGGGAATTTCTGAGCCAAAGAACTCATAAAAAGCTCAACTGAAAAGCCTAAACACGGTTTCATTTCTGTTTGATTCCTTTATTAAAAACCATATCCTGGATGCCCAGCTTCCCTACCTTTCCCCAGATATGCAGTAAAAATTTCTGTTATTTTCCTGGAGAGAAGTGAAATCATCACTGGAGAAAGATCAGACCTTTCATAGGTCTTTATCAACATATTTCCAAGTTTCCTTTCAATTCATTTCCCTTAAGGTAACATTAGAGATTTAGATTTCTGCCGACAATTCATACCATGCCCCAGTCTAGCGGGAGATTTGGGGGAGGGATATGACTCACTGACATCACACTTCAGGTTTGCACTCCCTGGTTTCTGTGTGGTACCTACAGCCAGCATTTTCCAACAGCAGAGACCCAACCTCCCCAAACCCCAAAGTGAGCAGCCAGCAGCAGAAACCTGCAATCACACAGCAGCACGCTGCCTCACACGAAAACCTTCGTATGCATAATGAGGGGTTTGTTGCAGAAAACATTTGTTTGTGGTTTTTACTCTTTCTAAAATGAGGATTCAATTACTGCTGGTTTTTTTCCCCCCAGGAAGCAACTGTTTTCACTGACAAGTTATTTTTTCCCTCACCTTCGCTATGGGAATGCTTTGCTACAGATACACACCTCGCTCTCCCTGCCTCACTCAGATAGGCTCTTTAAAACCAGGAGCTGCATGAGTAAGTAAAACAAATTGAAGTCATAAAATGGAGTCCATGTCTGGCTGGCGAGTGCCAGTCGCTGCATCAGCACCTGCTGTCTGCTCCAATGCAGGTTTCTATTGCGTTCCCACACACTGCAAGCATTTGGCTTCCGTGGAATCATCCTCCTGGTCCTGAGGCACGATGAACCTCTCTCCCTCTTCTGCACAGCTCGCTCCCAGCACCCCCAAAATCCAGCTCTGCTTCTGCTGTATGGCTGGCAGCAGCTCCATGATTTCTGCACTGCCTTGTGCTTTCAAACCAGCGCTGACTTGCAAGCCCATGGATTTTTTCTGTCAGCCACGCGTACGTATTAATAAAGCAGACTTTGGTGCTGCTGAATATAGCAGTGACATTTGTCTCATGTTTGCAGCTTTGATTGGATAAAGCCCTGGCAAAGGCCTCTCTGAAATGCATCTCAGGCTGTGCTGAGCGAGATGTGAGCTCGGCTTTGTTGGCTCGGTGTGCTGGGGCACCGAGGCAGACGAAAGAAACAATTATCTCACACTGCCAAAGTAATAGCTTTTGCTTATTCCTCAGCAAAAGCATAAGGGCCAAGTCCCCAAACCATTGAAGTCAAGGAAAAGATCCCTGTTGTTTCACACAGCTTTGGATCAAAGCCACTGTAGGTTAAAAAGAAAATACTTTTTTTTTTAAAATCCAAAGAATGAGGGCATGGACATGCTATTTCTAACCCAGCTATGCTGAAATAATGAGAGTAGAGAAGTTTGGGGAAAATTCAGATGAAGACATTTGGAAAAATAATTCGCTTACCAAAATGCACAGTTTTAGGGTGACTGAAACTATTTATGAGTGTGTAGTGAAGCTGAGGAAATGGCTGGGCAAAGGAGTAGTGGGGGAAATTTTCCTATGAAAATTTGTTGGAAAAATAGCTTTTCATTTAGAAATGTTACATGATGCAAATTAAAAATAATAAAGCAACATTGGCTTGACCCAAGCACACTATAGTAAATGATCCCCTTCCCCTAAATGATCCTTTTGCCTCCTTCCCCGGCTTCCCAGCTTAGCCTCAAAGGAAGGCAGGAGTCTAATTGCCCAGCTGTGACTGTAAGGAAACGACTCCAGCGCCGCAGTCGCTGTCGCCTCGTTTGTGGCTGAGCCAGAGGAGCGAGCCATGAGCGCTCCCATTAACTGGCAGGCTAATCATCTTCTGCTGCTTGTTATACGGAGAGAAATGCACACGGATGTCTCTGTTTAATCAGATGAAATTCTGAAAGTGCCTTTTGGTTCCTGTGGCTTTCATCCTTGGTGCCAGGGTTTTCAGCCCTCGGCGGGAGGAATTAAAGGTGCTTCCTTTTCTGGCTTTCCCGAAAGGCAGATTGGTTATTACACCTGGATGCAAATTGAGCCGTCTGCCTTTGTTGAGACTAAGAAAATGAGAACGAGCTTCACTGGAGGAACAAAAGCTGCCTGTGAGGTTGGAAGGAGTGGCTCTGGATATATGTGCAGGGGGCTGGGGATGTGAGTGTGTGAAAGCCGCCTGCCTTCTCGTGGACTAAAGGGCTCTTATCCATCTTTACCCGTGCCACGGCTCAGCACTGCTCTGGAATGCTCTTGGCATTAGTAGGGAAGCATCATCTCCACTAACGTGACCCTCGCTGTGCAGGGGGCACCCTGTCCCCATCACCTCCCTTCACTCCAATTCTACCCTTTTGGACCAGCTCAGCCCAGTGCCCTTTCTCTGCCAGTGACTACGGCAGGTATTTAAGAAAACATTTTGAAAAAAAAATATATAAATCAATTACCTACCCAAATTTCAGCTATCAGCAAGGCAGAGATACGCCTCTCAATCCTCCAGTTTAATACTCTCAGCTGAACTTTCTACCAGGATATTTATACTTTCAGCTCTTTCAACATCCTGTGGTGATGAGGTCTGTACTTTAATTCTATTTGATGTGAACACCTCCTTTTCTGTGTTTTAAGCCCTCTGTCCAATAATTGTATTAGGTGCTCTCTAGTTCCTGGGTTATGAGTAGTAGTTGTTAATCTTTCCAGATTTGCTTTACCGTGGTGGAACATGATTGCCAAGCTTGACCTGCCCCTCTCTGCTATCCTTTGCCCAGGCAGAAGTCAGACCTATTTCACAGCTCCTCTGCATGGGCCATTCCCTACTTGGGGACAGCCATGAACTTTGATGTCTCCAGTGCTTCCCCCTTTTTGGGGAGAAAAGAGGGTAGCAGGACTGCATGATATCCAAGACATGACCTGGTATGAAGGAATATGGTTTGGAAAAACGCTGGGATTTTAGTCCTGTCATTTCCTTTCCAAATCTGCATTTTTGATTCCTGCTGGTAACTGAGTTGATGTTTTCAGAGAACAATGCAGAACAGACTTATGTATAAGCAGCCAATATCCTGTTGTTTTACATTCATCCCTGGAGTTGTTTTCTCAATGTCCACAGCTTCATACAGCTCCTGACAACATTATCAGCCCAGTACAGCATTGGACTTAGAAATGGCTGCTGAGGTTTTTGTGATCAATTTTCTCTCAGTGGTTTTGTCTGGGAGTTGAACACAGACTGGACAGAGGAGGAGGTGAACAAGTAAAGATATCTGATGCCATCACTCCCAGATCTGAGGGTAACAGGCACTGTAAACCTGTCTGAAAGCTTAAAAAAATTAGCAACATGGTTAAAGATATTTTTGTATGGATTTCTACATTTTTTTGAGAAATAAGTTTACCTTTTGTTCATTTTTTAAAGGAGCCTGAGAAAACAGTGGAAGTGTATCCATTTCTCAATATAAAATATCTGTTTAGAAGAAAATCTTAATTTTGTGTTAAAGTGTTTACACTAGCTTAAAATCACAATGAGAAATTTCATTTGACTGAGTATATAAATGTGTTTCCTTCAGGAACAGACATTAAAGTGAAAATCAGTTTGTATTCACCCAGTTTTAAATGTGATGCTGTGAAAACAGAATATAGCAGAAACCATTTTTCCAGCACTGCAGTCATCAGCTTCACTCCTGACCTCACAAAGCAGCTTGATCTGTGGGGCAGAGCTAAGGAGGCCTTTAAACCAACGTTGTACAAAGTGTCAGGTGAAGGAAAGGCAAAGATCACATTTTTACTTCTGTGCAAACTTACTGCCAGTGATATCTGAAAGTCTGCTCTGGTGTGTTGTGTGTGGAACAGGCAGAGTCTATCCAGGGCAAGTGGGGGAAATCACCTTTAGAAGTGTTTCCTTCTTTTCCTCTGGCTACCTGTGGATAATTCCAGCTTGGACTGGTTTGAACAACCTGAAATGACTAACCCAGGTTGAAATTAACAAGGCAACACATGGATGAGCAAACAGGACCCTGAATTTGATTGATACTTTGGATAATTTCATGCTCTTCTCTTCTCTTCTATGAGGAGATTGACCCTGTAAATGTGCTTTAACTCTTTTCAGGGAAAGCAGGCAGAGGAATGATGAGTTTGCTCCCAGATCCCAGTGGGATCCTAGTGGGGTTTGGGAATGGAGATGCAAGGATTGTCGAAGTTATCAGGACAATACATCCCTCAGAGGATGCCTGGAGGTCCTAATGATATTTACGGACAGATTTGGAATAATTAGATTCTGAGAACCTGGGACATCTCCCAGGCAAGGTGGAACCAGTGGGAGGATTTTGAAGACATCCTGGTTTTGTGCTCTGTGAGCCTGAGTCCCCTTGCAGATCAAGGCCTAACATGCAAGAGGGGATGCCCTGTGGAAGACTTCCAAGGAGTTTAAATCCACTAGAAAATATAACGTGCTTAAAGACTATGTCACACACAGCAAGGACTGGGATTACATGGATAAATTTAAGTTTGAGTGTGCCTATCTTTGAATAGAAACATCATAAATTTTAGCTCTATTGAAAACATTTTGTGTGATTGATGCCGCTTTAGAGGCAGTAGATAAAGAAATGTTGCTGGCTTTGAGCATAAGCAATATTTATTGTAGTGGCTTTCCATGAGTCGAGTCTTTTCAGGATAGGATCTTCTGGTTAAGCAGCAAACATCGTGTTCCCTCATGTTTTCATTAAACGTGAGAGTACGATTATATCACTGAGAGTAAGGATAACACTGAACCACTCGCCAAGTTAAGAGACTCACAAAAGGCTTTAAAGATAGCACTGCACAAGGGGGTGTGGACACGTGAGGTTTTCTTTCTTTGGACTAAGAGGCTGTTTGCCATCACTTCCCAGTCCCCTGCTTGCCAGCAGGGACACTCCCAGGGTCACAACACATCTACCGCAAAAAACCATCTTGGTTTTTTTTTAGGACGGGACATTTCAAAGAGGGAACTTATGACAAAGGGTAAATATTCACCTCTCGCTGCTTGCAGAGAAAAGGCTCTTTCCTTTCTAAAATCTATTAGGCAAATAAGAAAAACTGCCTGAGAGGTAATTTTCCTAGGAGACAGAGTGCTGGAGAAGGGATGCGACACTTTAAAGCACATCTACTACAGCTGAGCTGAGTTGTGAGTTGTGTCACTTCTAAATGCCTTGGAATAGAATCCTCTCACCCACCCCATCATCTCATTATGAGCATTGATGGGACTTTCCAGAGTGCATCCGTGGGGAAATGCGCTGTATCTCTCTGTTTGTTTCCTTCACCATGACACTGCCTGGGCAGTGTGGTTTTGCCTGTGGGTTTTGTTTGCAACAGCTCCTCTTCATTTGAGATGTGTAAAGCTATATTTACAGTACAACAGTTTTAATTACAGATACAGCAGTGATAAAAGAGAAGGAAAGGAAGGGATGATCCATAATTGCCTATTTTTATCTCTGATCAGAAGGAATTCCATCAGTTCTCTCAGAATTGTTCCCCAAAGGAATGAAACGTGTATAAATATGTAAGATGAGTTTTAATTATTGAAAATGCATCAAAAGCATTATATGTTTCCATGACTAAAACTTTTCCTGGAGTCACAATAAGCATCCCACAGAAAACTGGGCCACTAATTAGTAAAGAAAGTAAACTATAATCATGAATGGCAATATCCATGCTAATGGAGTTGGAACGTGCTGGTGTCAATTTTGTGAAAAAGGGCATTTTAGGACTTGGGCTGCCACATGAAGCTCAAATGAACAAGGCTGTGGTCCAGAACTAAATCCTCTCTGCTGACCATTGCTCTCAGCACAACAAAGGTAAATCCTGCCCTGTTGCTGTAGTGGGAGATTTAGGGCTAGATTTTAAGGGATGTGAAGCACTTGCTGCTCCTGGTGAAGCTGGCATCCAAATGTGTCTGCTTTTCTGGTAGAGACTGGCAGTTCACCAAAGCCAAATCCTTTCCATCTGGAGCAGATGTAATTTTATACGGAAAGGAAAAAAAAACCCCAACAGTTCAGGCTTCCCAAATCTTTGTAGGATATGAAGGTGTGTTTGTCCTAACTTAGAAGAGGAGTGATTTCTTTGAGAGTATAAAAACACATTTAGGTCAGAGAAATTGTTTCCCACACATCTTTATTTGTGAATTTTTTCCCAGATATAAGGCAGTGTTGTGTCTCTGGGTATTCTGGGAGTGTGGGCTCATTCTCAAAATGTTCCTATTTTTAGCTTTGTTTGCATGAGTTTTCCTTGTATTTTCTAGTTGATTAGTTTAGATTGATGCAATTAGTGTAATTAAGTGTAATTATGAATTTTGGTGAAAATTCATGTAATCATATATTTACAATGTGTAATTAGGTAATTACAATATGTAATTTGCAATATAAAAAGTAATGTCATTACACAATGATGATTAAATTTCATATTAAAAAAAGATGTCCTGGCACGTGGAATGGATAATCTCAAAAGTTCATTCTTTTGGAATATCTTTAGGAAGCCCTTTCCAAATTATCCAACCCCTTCTATTTCCCATATGGAACCAGAACCCTGCAAAAATCTGATTCATAAAGCAAACATATTTCCTCATCTCAGTGTAGCCGGCTGAAAGCAATGCCCTCGCCCTCCGCCTACATTTTCCACCCTCTTTTCTACGTATAGACTTTAAAAGAAAAACAGACAAAAAGAGCTCCAATAAAACAACAATTTGCAGCAGCAGCAAAAGAGCAGTAACAAAGAGATTTATGTTTTGGAATTGTAATGATTTGTGCTCCATTTTATCGAATCCACTTTTCTATGTAATATTTAATCTCCAAGCAGGGCATTTAAAATACAGCAATTAAATGCCTTTATATGTTGATGCATCTCTGAGGACCAAAGATGAAGTAAATGGATCCTGCATGTGGATACTTTGAGGATGTCTTGTGGGAAAAGAAATCTCCATTTCAGCATCAGCAGTAAATATTAACTGAACACCTTCGTAGTCCTCCGTGTTGTGTTCAGAGAGACTGTTCATCCCTGTGAATGAGGACTAAAGGAATTCCTGTTGTGTTTGACACACATCTTCTCAGGATATTGAGGTCCTTGGTCAATGGATATGATGATGGAAAGGAAGTCACTCTCACGTTAACCTAGCAAGCCATCTGCAGATCTCCACCTCAGCATGCAAAAAACCCAACTCCTGGGTTTTGACAATATCCCAGCAGGCATTTTCCTCCATCTGTGGGACCAAAAGGCCCTTTAAAAACATCTCCATCTCACATTAAGGTGTCTTTAACCTGTTATGCTCCAAAGCAGTAGCAGAAATCTCAACCATCTTAAGAAATTATTATTTCTTGGGCAGTGCCACAGCCCCATTTCTACTGAGCCATGAAACTGCAAAGCTCAGAAACTACAAAAGCTCAACTACAAAACTCAAAGGTGAAGCTGCTTGTTCTCTTGGAGAAAATGTGACTTAATGTTTATTTTGGTCAAGTCACCCCCCCCACCCGGGTAAATAATTGAGAAGACAATCAGGCACTATAAAATCTAATTTTAAGTCTGATGCTGCTGGCTAGAACAGGTACAAGGGGAGATGGTTTCATACATGCCATGAAACATCTTGCCCAAAACTGCAGAGGTTCTGTAGTGAAGGAGCAAAGGATTTCATGAGCCCAAAAGGGGCTATGAGGTGCTTTTCAGCTTCTGGACACTGGCCAGCTTCTGGTGCCCAGCTCTCAGTGTAAGCCAGGGTATATTGGAGAAACTTCACCACATCCTTGCCAAAAAGTGATGTGAGCCCAAGCAGGCACGAAGCCAGCAGCAGAGCCTGAAGAGGGACCATGTCATTTGTTGCTCTATGTTGACAGATTTCCACTGCAATCAACACCTTGGCACAGCCAACACTTTCCTGAGCTCCAGATGAGAGCACTACACCTAAGCTGACTACAAATCCTGCTTGCCGAGGAAAATAGGTGTGAAGTTTCCAGCAATTGCATTATGAACCACTCTGAGGAAATATCTTTCTCCACTGGTTTCCAAACTGTGTGGTCTTCTCTACCCTTGAAACAGAGGTTTGAACAGAATCCGGTCTTGCCTTTTATTAGGGCTGAAAGTGAAGTGTGAGCAGAACCACAAGCAGAGAATAAGAAATGTTGAAAAGAAAGGGAAACTCATCAGCTGGGGCACTCTGCTCCGTGAAACTCATTGGAAAAACAAGACAAATCCCAAAACTCTCACTGATGCACAAGGAGTTTGTGCCACTGGTTTCCATTAATGCCTGTGATTACCCATGAAAATATCCACTGCACAGATGGGAGAGTAAATTGTGTAGCTCTGCTATGAAATAAACGTGAATGTTACCAAATAAAGGACAGGTTTGTGCATAGATCCTGTAAAAACCATTCTGTGATATCTGGCTGTGAAGCAAGTCAAAGGGTTAGGTGATGAGAGGATTTGGAATACAAATAAATACCTATAACTGAAATAAAGGGGAAAAGCACATCTTTTGACAGCAGAAGTACATACTAAGATAGGAACTACCAGAATCAGGAATTGCTTTTTCAAGATACAATAAGAGTCCTTCAAAATGTCTGTCAAGAAAATGAGATTATCAGAATAGCTTTATCATTAGAAGAAAAGGAATATTAAAAGACCTCAGCTAGGTCTGAATAAAAAAGATAAATTTAAAGTAAACTGGCATGGAATTTATCCATGGTTGGGTTTGCAGTAATAAAGTCAGTGAGGGTATAAGTTGTATGATTTACAGGCAGTAAGCTTCTGTAAAATTTACAAACTGCTGTTATAAAATGTCACCTTTTATGATGCATTCCTCTCAGCCTGCATATATAAAGGGCACTGCAATAGAAAGAGTAGCAAAGGCAAAGCAGTTTTCTCTCCTACCTAGCCAGCTACCTTTTTCTGCTTTTACAGCAGTAGCAGAGATCTGTCATCTGATGACCCTGCACCAGGATTTTTCTCATTAGTTTTTCTGTTTGTGTAGACACACTGCTGGCCTTGCCATTGTTAATAGAAAATTAAGGGTGATTTAAATGGGAGTTTTTTGTAATATGCTCGTGGATGAATAGAAGAACCCCTCCCACACCCCTCAGTGTTTATATAGAAGAAGAGCTTATGACAGAGTTGGGTAATTATCTGGTTTCTCTGCATTCTTTTAATTGCTTGGTCTACAGCTGTGCAAGTGTGATAGGCCAAAACTGACCTTTTCCATGATGCTCTGAGTTTCTCCAGAAGCTGACCTTGGGAACTCAGCATCCATTTCCAGCCTGGCTGGTTAAATCTAGAAAACCTCCAAGAATGCCCCTCAAGGTGCCAAGTCTGTTACAAGTCTTTGCTGGGAGAGTGACTGGGTGTTCTCACCACACCTTTGGACAAGTTCAGGTGTCACATACAGGGATAATTTTGGCTAGTATTACCAGGTTTCTGGTCAGCCTGACCAGCAGATGTCCAGGCTGAGTTCCTCAGCTGGTGATCTGTGGTGGCTGAGCTCCTTTGGAGTCACAGCCAAGTCCCTGCTTCATGGCAAAAGCACCCAACACATTCCTCTCACTTTCTGTGTTTACTGAGGGTGTCATTCCTGCCCAGAGCTTCACCTCCAGGTGAAAGCTCAGAGATTATTTTGCTGGTCTCTTTGCAGCCCAGTGGGAGTGACACAGTTACCTCTGACCTAAGGAGAAAGTCCTGGTACCCTTCTTTCAGTGCCAACAAAGAAGAAATACGCTCTGAATTAAGATTTTAACAGTGCTGTATTCTGGAAGTTCAGGAAAATAAATCAATAATGGTGGTGATAAAACTGCAGTTTAATGGTAGCTCTTATAGTAAAACAATAGTCAGTGCACAGCCATTTTACCACCCTATGGCAATAGTTTCCACAGTTTACTCTGACAGATTTATGGTTACCTTCCTTTCATAATTTACTTCTCTTTAGCACAACCACCACCATTATAAGTTTAAAATAAGCTCTTTTTAATTTTACTGCACAAAACCCAATAGAGTCTATATATACTGCCTCACTAGGAAAATATTTGAATTCAAACTGTTCATAACCAGAAAAACAAATAAATGCTGTTTAGGAACCACCTCTTTTGAAGGAAATTGGATGAGCCTCATCAAATTCAGCAGAGAAATGTTTCTGAGAGCATGCAGGATAGAGAGTCCTGTGTCTATGAACCTGCCAGTAAACTCCAAGAGTGTGCTGTGCAATGAATAGCAACAAGCAAACTGATGTAAATTCCTCATGAAGTTGTATTGCAGTAATTCAGATCTGGAAGTTAAGAGAGTATTGGCATATGGGAGAATCTGGAGTGTCCTGGAAGGAGCAGTTTCATGTTAATTCTATAAAGAAAATACAGACCAAAGGTCATGCCAGTACAACTCCAGAGCTTCTGATGCCAGGGAGGACTAAGAGTGGGATCATTTTTCAGCACTGACTTTTGTGGAAATATTATGATTTGAGGTGGATTGAGTCATGTATGAGTGTGAGTGTTATAGGATCAGGGCCTAGTATGCAAGAGGGGTATCAAATAAATGCAGTAAAATCAAGTGCTATATAAAAAAACTAGGAAAAATTAGAAAATCAAAATGTGTAGGTGCTGTGGCTCTTAACAAGGACTTTTGAGAAGCTTTTTGAATGAGAACTTCAGCGTTATGTGTTCCTCTTGTTGGTATCAATACTAGCTTGTGAGGCAGTGAAGCTGGTCTAGGGCTGGGCCTGCCAGGCTCTCATGCACACAAAGTGCTTCTTCTCAGACCATCCTTCAGGGGCTCTGCTGCTGCTGAGCCCTGCAAAGATGCAGTGGGGAAGAGATCAGACTTGGTGGGTGCTGTGCCTGACTGGGGCCAACAGGAACTTTGAGGGAAAGGATGTGTCCTGTGGGGAAGGTGGCAAAGTTTGGGGGCAGAGAGGTCCCAAGGAAAGAAAAATGCGTGCATCTCTTGGTGGGCATTTGCAGTTGGTGTTTCTTCCTGCATTATCCATGTTACCTTGGATTTTGAGCTTTTGTGATGTGTTTTGTTCCTGGCCCATGGATTTGAGTGGGATCACCGAAAGCAAGAAACACGTTAAGTCTTCTAAAAGCGCTTACAGCAATTTGTGGAGGAGCCAGGTGAGCTCATAAAGCACAAGATTAATATTGCTGCACCACAGATTAGGTGACTTAAATCAGGATTGCAATGAGGCTCTGTGTCAGGACTAAAAATAGAGAAGAGGCCTATGGGTCCCTTCTGCATAAAGCCATCCTTCCTCTATGAATGTGCTGGCCTAGTCCTGCTGAAATAAATCCCAGCAATTCCACTGATTTTAATGACTCAGAACAGACCATGGGCACCTACTCTTTCAGGTCTGTCTCCTGCACTAATATCTAGTTTGGATTTCCTTCTGCAGCATATGTTAAATGCTAGATAATAAAATATATGAGCAAAACCAGCATTTTTTCAATAGAATAACATAAATTAATGATGCATAGATCAACAGAATTATATTATTTCATCTGCAAATACAAAAAGCTGGCGCTTCAAAGCACAAAATATTTTGTCCAAATATGTGCTGTACCTAGTTAGAAAGGCAAAGAAAAAAATCTGGATGTATGTTGGAGCATTTCTTCTCTGTCTAGGGTTGCTCTACCAAAAGTCCTTGAACACTGGCTATCCTCCTTCTGCAGCAAAGGAGCTGGCACACCTCTTTTTGGAATCAAGTCTATTTCCTTCCTCACTTCTGCTGCCTTGAGGACTAAATAATACTAAGTTGCACTAGAAAACTGAACCTGAAGCAAATGTATTTCTATACTATTGGGGACTGAAGAGCTGAAAAGCTGTATTTGTGGGATGGATGGGCACAAACAGTTTTAGGCATGATGGAAACACAAGTCTGATATGATTTCTTTCATTTCACCTGCTTGCCCTACTATTTTAAGTCCTCATCCTGTAAAAAGAGAAGTTAGAGAATTAGACTGCCAGTCCTGATCCAAATACTGAGTTTCTGTGCAATATGTACATGCCTGCACATTATTTTTCCACAGGTTCTCCGTATCTTCAGTGCACAGAAGAGGGGTGCTCAAAGAATGAGTGGATGTTTGCTAGTTTTGTGTTTCTCATTGTTCCCTGAGCAGCCCCATGAATCACTTGCACACACCATTTAAACCTTACTCAGCAAACAATTGTTCTTTTCCTCCTGGGCTCTCTTTTAATGTTCATTGCTACAGCACCTAGATGCTTCACAAATATTAAGGTACTTATTTTTATGCCATTCACCTGGAATTGCAATAACTCCTCTTTACTGATCATAAAATGCAATTCAGGGAAAGAGGTTAAAAATATCCCCATCTGCATACCCAGATGGAGGCATGGGAGTTTGGTTTTCAGCACACCCTGACTACAGCTCTCAGCTGGAGCTGCACAAGCTCCAGCCTTCTGTCAGCACAACTCCTGTGCCTTTCTGGGCACCTGGTGGTGCCGCCGTTGCCAGTGCCACTGGAACTCTTGCTTGGCAAAGGTGGGGAGGGGGTACAGCTTTTCAAGGGGGCAGGGAGGCTCTAGGCCTTCTGGGTCTGAAAAGTGGGTGTTGAGATGCCTTGAGGTGGCATCATCCAGCCATGATCCTCACTAGGTAGGTGGAGGTCATCTCACAGCTTCATGAATCCCTGCTCCTTCTGCAGGAGAAAGAGGGATTAACAGTCTGTGGGGACCCTCATTGCTTTGCCTTGGCACTGCAGCAGTTTGTGTGGCTGCTCAGTTTCCATCTCAGTTTTGGGGCCCAGCTCCAGATAAAACTGGGATAATCTAGGAATATTTGAGAGGAATCACAATTAATATATGAAGCTAATGGAGTGCCTGCATTTGGCAGGGGTTGGGGCACCTGTGTGTGACCTTGGAGATTGTGCAAATAATTGCTATAGGCACATTTTGCGGAGAGATCAGCTCTTGTGAAGCAGCCTGTTGGAAGTTCAGGAATTCCTCTTGCTATGTGTCTTCTTGTTATACAGTGTTCAGTGCTCAGTGAGGGTATCCAGATGGCTGGCTCCCTCAAAACTGCTGCAAAATCCTTCTCCAAATAAACAGCCCAGACCTGCTGCTGAAATTGTAAGGAAATCTGCAGGCTGACATGGTTTTTACATGACTACGAGCGGCAGGAAAGCCAGAGAGAGGACTATTCAGAGCTGATATCCCTCTGGAAGAAACCTCCCCATCAGAGCTGTGGGTTAAAACTTAGCAAATAAAATTTGTAATGCAGAAGAACCATTCTGCTTAGAGAAGTCTCCTCAACAGCTGTTGTGCATCCACACTGACACATGCTCCGATCAGTTACCAACCCAATGTGGATTTTGGACTGCAAAATCAGGCAGAATCGCAGCACCAGGTGGAATGGCCTCAGGCCAGTTTCTGCAGCCGAGTGAGCCTCACACAGGCTCTGAAGTAATTTCTGGGAGCCTTTGAATGACTTACACAGAGGATATATTAAATATGCCTTAGGGGAAGAAAGGCAAGAGACTGAATTATTCTAAGACCTGCAGAAGTAATATTCAAATGTCTAAGGAGTGCTCTGGTGTCCTGAATTGAACCAGAGGAAGGGATCAGTTTTGTCATGGTCAGTGGGTCTCAGACATCAGCTAAACTTTCCCTCTTGCTCCTACACAGGAAAATAATTTTATTGGCTTAGATGGAGGGGGAAAAACTACCTGGATAGTAGCAATATTTGCAAGGGCAGCAAGAACACTTGCTAAAGGGATTAAAAGGCCCCACTAAATTCTGTGACCACACCTCCCCCAAAGAAATAAGATGGAAGTGGGATTAAGGTACCTTAGGAAATTGACTGGTGGTTCTGAGGATATTATGAAAACCCCTGTCTCTGATATCATCTATTCAAGAGGTAAGCACCTTTTTTCCCCCCAAGAATGGGCTTTTGCTAACCTTTCATCCTAACCAGTGAAGGGAACAGCTGTTTCTAGTGGTGGCAGAGGAATTAGTCAAATGGATGGTTAGTTGCCTTCTGGAGAAGCCCCTCTAAAGCATTAATGGTCACCCAAGAAACATTTAATTTTCATAGTTATCAATGAGAATTTGGACTGAACTTGTGAACAGACAAAGCTTTAAAAACACACATAATTATCTGTTAAGTTAAAAGGATAGGGGAAATAGACACTGGGATGACAACCCACCAGGATCTCTGTCAAAAGGCTGTTATTGCTAAGACAGAAATAATAACAGCCAAAACTCAATTTTAAGATCTGTCAGCCTTTTGACTGACTATAAGACTGTTATTCTACATATAATTCCTCAATTTCATTTTTCAGAGTTAGAGGTACTTTCTACCACAAAGGTGGTTACTACCACAGAGGTTTCTAACACACAGTTACACAGCAATGATATGTATTTGCTGAGGAGGATTCCCCTCTGTAATGATTTATTTGTTGGGTTACAAACCACAAATTTGATCAGATTAGGGAATGTGGAGAAGTACTAATGCAGATAGCTCTGCCAGGTGGTTCAGTCTGGGATGAATTTGAGGGTCAGCCCATCACCATGAAGAATCCCTTGAATTTCAGCTTTGGGGCAGCAAGATCCATCTTCTGCAGGACGTGGTAAGTGGGTTCATCCTGCTGTTAGTACAGGTGTAGTACAGGCTGAGGAAATAACCCAACTCCCAGTGTGAGGAGTGCAGGCAGTGCCTGGAAATGTACCCATCTGGCAGCTCCTGGAGATGGGAGCAGATGTGTGGTGGTTCTTGTGTCGTTTCAGCCCGCTTGTACGGTGAGTAAAGTGGCTTTCCTTCAGCTGGGCTTGGCAAGTGGCTCCATGTCTGCTGCAAGTCACAGTCAGTGTCAAGGAGTATGCATGGGGAAACACATGTGGAATGTGCATCTGGAATATGCATTACCTTTGGCAGTGGTAGGTGGAGAAATGCGTGGGTGACAGTCCTGTTTTGTCATCAGGGCTGCAGAAAATTGTATTCTGCCATATTGCAGTGATGATTTACACGGCATCAGCATTCCTGGATTTTTGCAGCCATGGCACTGCTGAAATGAGAGGGTTTTTCTGTCAATGTGTTCTTAAATGTTTTTCTCCCAGTCTGAGCTAAGTGTCTGTAGATTTTGTGTTGATTTCAGACAGTTCAGTCTCACTATCTCCTGTTACCTTTGTGTAACAGAACAGCTACCTTAAACAGAGTTGTTTCTGGCTTCTGGCTGGGTAATTTAAAATTCTCAAATGGGAAGACTGAGAGATAGCATTTGCTAAATAATTAATCACATATGATCTTGTTTGCAGGCTGAATTTTTTTCTTGTGGGGATAAACGTATGCTTGCATGAAGAACAATCCTTTTGCACTAATCTGTCCAGACAAAACTTTGTTGTAGCCAATATCAAACACCATGGGAAATCAACATGGCCGCAATGAATAACTGTTAAGAATATAAATGAGGGTGCTTACATTTTTTTTTTTTTTTTGGGTTATCTGAAATCCAAGCTGAATGCAGCAGCAACCCTCAAAGAATGATATATATATATATAAATAATTCACTGTGTGCTCAAAGCCTGCATTTTATTTCTATTTGGCTTTGGATTGCTCAAGTTTATTTTTGAATATTTTTTTGGTATTTGGGTATGGGGTATTTTTTTTGGTGGTATTTGGGAGATGTGGAAGCATAATATTGGCCCTATCTTTGCAAGCAGAGATGTAATTCTGGGAGTGGTGGGAGAGCTTGACTCATGTCATGATTTCCTCCAGAGAGCTTGAACCATGACAACTTCTGGTCTCCTGTTCTCTCCACTCACCCCTGAAAAGGCAGAAAGCAGGAAGAGTATTTTATGAACAGGGAAGGGAGGCCAAGGACTTGTTTTGCACCCTGTGATCCTGCTGGGAGGAGGCAGCCATGGTTCTGAACAGCTCTGGACAAGAGCCCAGGTTACCCTCCTCCACTCCTCCAAAATGTGTGGCACACCTTGCAGTGCAGCAAACAGACAACCCTCAAAAAGGGGAGCAATAAGCTTCCCTTCCTCAAAGATCCTATCAGCTCATAAAAGGGATTTGAAATACCTTTGGGTGTTTCTACTGGTACTCCAACTTGCTATTCTCTGCACATAGCACGTCAGTCCCCAGACAGCATCCTAGATATCTAAAAATCAGAGCCCCCTGGACCTCCTGCTAGCATAATAAGATTTGTTTCCTGTTTATTGGAGTGTGTCTGTGCGTGTTTAGAGCATTGAGGCCGGGAGCAGGAGGTGAAGGGAGCTGATGCCAGCCTGAAGTACCCATTTTTCTTGCTGATCTGCAGGGAACACGTAATTAGAGTCGGCACCTCAAAATTTCAAGGCATCTTTCGGAATTGCTTCCACTCCATAGCAATAATTATTGCTGTACAGCCATGAGGAAACATCGCATTCAAGAATGCTTGGTGGAGTTTGCTTGATGAGGATGTGCATTCAAAGACTAAAAGAACAATAAATGGAGTTATTCCTCTGAAGGCATTGAAATTCATTTGAGCTGATGGCCTCAAATGTGTGTTTGTCAAATACAGGTAATGTTCAGTTGTACTGTAAATCACAGACTGCCAGAGCTTGTGCATGCTGATGTATCATGAAAAGGATGTGCTAATGCTGCTTCTGCTTGGTTTTGTCAGCTCTATTTAGCTTTATATTGGATGTCTATCTAATATGGACTGCACCTGTATAATTTAATACATATTTCCTTATTAAATGTAGAATTGGTTAGGCTTGTGGCAGAGGTGTGAGAAGAGGTCAGGCAGGAAGCTGTCTCAGAACCTGAAGGCTTCAGCTAATTTCATTTTTCCCAAGTTTTTATCAAAAATTAAGCAGTCTGTCCTTCCAGTCTGTTCTTATAGTCCTGGAAAGGTGGTGAGCAGAGCTAACATCACAACTCAGGGCTGTAGCCATCCCCTTCAATAGTTGTGGTTTTGCTAACACATAAAACATTTAATTAAAAGGTTGGAGGTTTATATAACCCTCAAATCGGGAGACTGCTTCCAGTTTTTAATCACGTTTTGGAAGTAGAAATGGAAGGGTCTAAGGGAGTTTATTTTCACTGTAATAAATATTTCTCCTGGGTGGTTGTCCTAGGGGCTCAGAAATTGAGTGGGCTTCTCTAGGGTTCACAGAGTTTGTGTGATCTTATAAGATCAATGGGATTAATAACTGGGCTTGAGCTTTGTTCCCCACCAGTAAGCTCTAGCACTGGCTGAGGTCTCCTGCAGCCTCCAAAGGGAGTATTGGCCATGAAGAGGCAGTGTTTGACTGCCTGAATCACTGGTGTAGCATTTGTTCCACTCCTCCTTGGCCTGTATTTAAATACCATGTCTGCTGAAATGTCTCCTCCCACTATAAACCAGTTGGTACTGGGGCTGGAGCAAGCTGCCCCTTCCCAAATGAGCCCTGGGAGGTGTTTGGGTGGGCCCTAGCCAGAGCTGAAACACGCAGAGGGGAGGTGTGGTAGGCAATGCAAGGTGCTCACAACAGCTACCATTTTTCCAGAGACAAGCTGGACAAGTGTATCCATCCTTTTGGAAACAGCCTGGGAAGCTGGTGAAAGGAGCTGGCCATGCTAGAAAACAACTAAATAACCTAGAAGTGCAGCTTTGTCTACAAATGGAAATATTCAATCTTGATTTTTTAAAAAAAAAATTGTTTCTCAGTATAATTTTGCCTGAAGTTTTCTCACCACTGTTTCTGCTCTTGGAAGAGAGTATGTGGGAAAATTAGGTTCTGTCCAAGGATATGAGTTTGTCTGAAGGCCACTTATGGGAGTGCAAGTCACTAAGAAAGCATCCTCTTTACGGCCTTCTGCCTTTTTTGAGCAAGGAGGAAAAGCATGAGATGTGTGTAGCATTTGAGGTTTTCCTATGTTAGAACTATGAAAAAAAAAAAGGATGCAGAGAGGGACCAGACCACACTGAGTTTCCTTCCTTCAGTGCTGCTTTACCCTCTGCAATTCCTGCAGTGTTTTGCCTGCACGGACACTGCTCCTTAGCTCCATTTCTTGGGTTCATCAGTGCAGCTGTGTGACAAAACTCTGCAGAAAGTGTCCCTGAAGGAGTGTGGTTTTGACAGTAAACTCCAATAAGTTGAGGAATGTCAGTGAAATGGTCTCTAAACTGTCAGAGATAAACAATTTGGGATAAAAATATTACTTTTTTTTCCTTTTCTTTTTTTTTTCTTTTTTGATGTACAATTGGCGTCTGATTTCAAACTTTAAAGCATTTTAAACATCCACCCTAATGTTAATTGACTCACAGTTGGGTAGAATGAAGAGCAGATGCCACTTACCTGTTCCTTGGCACCCTGAGCAGATACCACCTGCCTTCTACTAGGCATCATAAACAGATTCAACCTGTTCATTGGCAATGTGAGAGAAAACCACCTTCTGCATTCCCTGGAAAAATGAGGGGTTGCCACTTGCCCTCTGCTTGTTACTCTGAGCAAAGAGCTGGCACATACTTTCTGCCTAGTGCCAGCAGGAGAGATCAGAGATTGCCATTTATCTCAGATGCATTCTCACCTTTAGGTGCATGTGATGCCTCATTTTTAAAGAACAATTTGTTGTAGAAGAAATCATCCCAGCGCTGTGTTTGTGCCTGGAGGCCAAGTCTCAGATCTGCTCATGAGGCTGCTGGATTTTTCCATAAATAAAACTTCAGGAAAGGTGCCAGCTGAGGTCAAGTTATTTGCCATCATTTAACTTGGCTCATGAATTGAATTTATGGTGGTATTGTACGAAGCTTGAAGGATCTCTGAGTGTTTTGGTCAGGGGTTCTTGGTGATTTTGAGATTTTCTTTCTCCCTCAAGTAGCTAATCAACTGGTGGCCAAAAAAGGAGTTCAGGCTGCAGGGAATACAAAAGTTGTCTGGAATGACCCACTGGAAGCTCCTTTGCAGCAAATGAAACCAGGAGAATTTGCTAGAATTAAAGCTTGCTAGAATTGAAAGGAGAATTTGTTAGATTTAAAAGCTTGGATAGATATAACCCTCAAAGTCTGGAGAACAAACCAGGTGTCCTGGAGGTGTTCTAGCTGTCCTGTGAAATGATGTGAGAAGGACAGAATTCATCAGGGATTTTTCCAAGTGAGAGATCCTTGGTTTCATTCTCATCCATGTAAAGTATGCGAAATGGGAAAGCACTGCCCGTTATTTACATCTTGCAGGTATCAGTCCCTGGTGACAGAGAAAATTTTCTTAACCAATCCCTTAGGCTATGTATTTAATTTTGTCTTTCTCCACAGCCCTCCCTTTGCTGTCAAGCAGTAGGTACACTTGTTATGGGTCCTCACTTCAGTGAATGACAGATCTCACCCTTAGGTATTATCTCTCCTTAAGCTGTCACTCCTGCCTCTCCTGCCCAAGGCAGCAGCCCCCAATACCTTTGCCTTACTGGCACTGCAAATGCTTCCCTGTCTTCTCCCATGCTGCCTTTTTTATTCCTGAATACACTTCCTGTAAAAATTCATAAACCCCCTCATTATTTTCCTTTAAATCCTTTTTAAGAGCTCTCCTAGGCCGTGTTACCCACAAGGAACTCCGTGATAACAGACCTCTGAGTGTAGAGACCACAGCTCCTCACAGCGACCTCGGCCTTTCCTCCCACCAGGTGACACAGTTCTGGACTGCCTTCATTTCTTCTCCTGCGTGAGCAGTGGAATTTCCATATGACCTGGGCTAGATAGAGCTCCTGCAGACTTGGAGCAGATGCTGCAGAAGTATTTGTCTCCTGGGGAGCCCAGCAGAAGCTCTCCTGGGCAGCACCAGAGCCTAAACCAGAGTGGCAGCCTGGAGGGATGGCACACGTGCGCCTTGTTTGAGCCAGGACGAAACCATCTCTATTTGTTTTATCCTGTTGCCAAGTTAAAGCTCAGTTCCAGCTTTGCACTTCTACACAGCTGTTCCAATTAGGAGCTGGGCCCTCTAAACTACTGATGAGGCTTTCATTTCAAACATTCATGATGCTGGGAAAGCAATGTTAAGCTGTGCAACCAGTGTCCAGCAAGCTGTGTGGCCAACACGATGCAGCTAATACAGAATTTCTGAGGGTGCAGGCATCTATTTGAGCAAGCTCTTGGGCACATCAAACTGTCACATAAGATTTCCGTGACGAGTTGGCATGAAATTCAAAGTATGGGCAACTATTGCTTTCCAGTCTGCTGACAATTTCTTGGGAATTGCTCCGAGTCTCTGCTGCAGGCCACTCCTTTAGCTTAACATGACCTGACAGACAGTACCCAGCGCTATGCAGCACGACACAAAACATCACACAGCGCCTCTGAAGAGAGAAGGGGGCAGTCCTGGGGGTAGAAATGCTTTTTAAAGGTTTTATAGGGAAAGAGGAGTCTTTATTCACAAACGCTCAGGATGGAGGCACTTGGCTTTAATTCCCCTCTATACCCTCAGGAAACTGCTGACGTGCTTCTAATGCAAAAACTACCACCAGTACCATCCTGCACCGTGGGTGATGCTAGAGACAGCAGGATATTAAATGAGCAAATCAATTGCTTGCCTTGTGGCAGCACAGCGACACCCACTGCCCTAGTGACAACTCCTGGGGCATTTCACACTGGGCTTGCCCCAAGAGCAGCAATTCCCAACCCGGGCTCATATGGCTCTCAAACTGAAACATGCCTCCAGACCCTTCTTCTGCAATACAAATGTAAATTGCATTTAAACTCCTCTTCCTAATTTAATTAGGAAATAATATAAAACTCAACTTTCTCTCCAGGTCAGGACTGCATGTGCTGCGTCAGGAAAAGACCTTGCCCAGGAGGGTAGTTTGGCACAATTGTCTCCTTTGTGTATGAAATATCTAACTGCATTTCAGATTTCATTATAATTTATCTTGCTCTTCCCTTCTCTGCTTCTTTACCCCTGCATATTAGGTCCTAAAAAGCCTGCAAACTCACATAGCTTAATATGCGAATAAAACTTTCCACTGCACTCTTTTACAAGCAAGTTTCAAATTAGATCAAATAAGAAAATTAGCTGACTCTGCCCAACATCTCAGCGAGCTTGGGTCCTCCCAGAAGGTCTGTACCTATGCATACCACATTTCTGCAAGCTCAGTAGCAAAGCATAGACATGCAAATGTGCGCTGGCCTCCCTGAACCTGGCAGTGGGAGCGCACCGGCTGCATTTGCAGGCAGTGGCGTTGCACAGCGAGCAGGCACTTTGGAGCAGCTCCTCTTGAAAGGATCCGGGAAAGCCACAGCCCTCTGCCTGGCCACTGTGCCAATAAAGATGTTGGTAGGTCCCTGGAATGAACGAGTGTGCCTTTTCCAATTTCACCACAGCTGTGGAAACAGAAAGGCACAGCACTTTTTTTGGCTGAGGGAGTGCCAGCAGTTTGGTGGGGAGGGATTAGGGGCTGCTGGTGTGGTTGGAGTGAGGAAGCTGCAGTGTCAGTGGCCCTGCATGCAAAAGGCTGTAGGAGGGACGGAGTGCTCTGCATTCAGCAGCTGTGCTGCTCTGTCTGCGCAGAAAGGGGTAGCCTACAGGTCTGGGAATGTTGGCTCATGATGATGCCCTAGATTTTAACTTTGGTATTTTTCAAATCCTCTAGTGCTCAGTACTTAGTATTCTGAAGTGTCCTGAAACCTGTTAGCTGCTGTTCTCTCGTGCTAAAATAGACATAACAAAGCCTCTCCAGGCCTGCTCTTCAAGGACACCCGGACTATCCTAGGCCCAGAATGTGTAAACCAGCATCCTGGAAAGGGGGGGGGGGCAAACTGGGGACAATTACATCATTAACTAAAGTTGTAATTGGTGAATTTATGCTGATAACTAAAAACTACAAAACCTATAACTGGGTAAGGAACTCGTGACTCGTAGCCCATTTTGTCGTCCATCTTGGGGTCCAGTGTGTGAGCAGCCTCTGGCTCCCCAGGGTGGGCCTTGAAGGCCTTCAAATAAGTATCCACTTTTATTCCCTTACTCCTGTCTAGTCTCTGTTTCTAGGTAGCCACTTCAGGCATCAATGATCTGTTCAGTTGCAAAGCAGAGTGCCAGTAAATTGATAAGAGAATCCAGAGGCATCATTCCAACAGAGTGGAGTTAAGGTCTTATGTGGATTTACATTCATTTAACAATTTCTGATTAAGACGTGTCTTTTCCTGAATTGAAAAGTTCCATCAACCAACCTTAGCTCTTCACTTTGCAAATCAATCCCTCCTTCTCTCTGGTGGGAATGAAATCGTTATTTGTAAGAGTTAGGATTATACAGAGAGCTGTAATTGCCATCCATATTTGCAATTCATGCTACAGCAGGGGTGGAAGTTCCACGTAATTCTTGAGTGCTCTCCACTCTTTTCTGTTTATAGTCTCCGGGTAGTGAAACATGGGCCAAAATACTCTACAGGCCAGTTTACCCATTTGAAAAGTCTTGCCTTTTACTCTGTGGAGGTGGTGATAACTCTTTAATAGCTGATGCAGGTCCCTGTCTGGCTGTCTCTTGCAGCCTCTTCCCCCACCTCCTGCTCTGATGCCAAGAGCTGCTCCCTGACTAGTGGAGTCCAGCTGCTGCTGAGAGCAGTGCTCCCTTTTCCTTTCTGACAGGAATGTGCCACAGTTAAGGTGAATTCTGCATGATGAATCTCTAATGAGAAACATGGTTTCAGTGTGTAACTCAATCTGGCACACATGGGAAAGGATTTTCCAGATATAAATCTGTGGGGCTGCAAGGATGGGGCTCAGGGGCGTACCAAGGGCAGGGGCACAGCACATACAGCACATGCAGGACAGGAGTATAGTGTCACATGGATGTGCTTTCCCAAACCCAGCTCACAAAAGGGAACAGAAGCCCCCTGGGATTCAAGGACACTTAGGTCCAAGATCTTACAAGAAACCCCCTATCCTTTTGTTTGTCAATTAGAGGAAAGTAGAACACAAAAGTTGCTATGCTGTTACTCTTCCTATCTTGCTTGGCTCCCTACCCTCACATTATTTTTAAACTCTTCTTACCCTTATGTTCCCCTCTGTTCTTCAGGTGAGTTCTCTTAATTTTTCAACCTGTCACATATCCCATTTTCTCCTTGTGCCTATCCCATATTTGCTCCCCCTTCCCTAATCCCTGCCTGCAAGAATTTGTTTGTCATTTTCTCTTTGAAAATACTTCTAAGCATCTTCTGTTCTTCTCAGATCACATCTCCCCCAGATAAAATTCTGTAATGAAACCCCTTTTGACAGAGTCAGGCAGCAGCAACATTCGTTTTTCTTTCCCAGGCTCCTGCCAGCTCTCCAATGTGAGCTGACACTGACTGGGTGTAGGTCAGATTTGGTGGCTGCTGTGAGTCCCCCCAGGCTACCCAGAGGGTGTGAAATGTGAATCTAGGCAGCTAGACAGCCTTTCAGCTGTTTGGCCTACATAATGCCATTTGTTTAGTTTATGAGCATGAGGCTCTATCTCTCCACAGAATTTTTCTCTTTGCTGGCTGCTGTTGGAAATGGTGCTGTCATGAGGTGTGTTGTAGATGCCATTAACTGAAGTAATTGTTATTTGACCCCACTGTGTGGGAAGTGTGAGAGTTCAAGGAAGCCTCTGAGGATGACTGGGCTGTCATGGTGACAGATGGAAAGGATGAGATCTGACTGCCTGATCCTTGGGTGGGTATTAGGAGGACAGTGTAGTGCTCTGTCAACCTGTCACTCCTTTCAGCTGTGCCGTAATGTCTCCAGGTAGAGCTCAAACCCTTTTGGCATAGGCCCTAGATAAAATAAATTAGCACCCAAGTACTTTGAATAGTGGCTTTTAAACAGAAGAGGTTGTTCCCCTTAACTTGGTCAGTGCATCTTTGCCTCTCTCTTATGACTGCTGTTCTCCTGTAGTGGTACCAGTCAGGCTTAGTTGGGGAGCTGTGTCAGGACTTGTGAACTTATGGAGGTTTTCTCACAGGTCTGGTTGTAGTTCAAATAAAGACTTTGCTGACTTTGGGATAGATTTGCCATCCCCATGGAAAAAGAGTATCTGAGGATAAAGGTAAAGTCATTGGAATGGAGGGAAATGGTCCCATTCACCCATCAAAGGGTCTCTGGAGCCATCTCTGAGGGTGATAGACTTTTTTTTTTTTTGAGTGGAGTGTTTGGGTGGGCACATCTGGTGCCCAAGGCCAATCCTTAGGATAAACCACCAGCATTACTGGTCTGGAAAGGATATTTGGAGTCTACATCCAGCCCTTTACCAATGTGGTAACTTTGGTTCAAATTAAGTAAATTAACTCAAGTGATAAAATCTCAGGTAGATGTACTCAGGTATATTCCTGACTGTTCATGAGAATGGAATGAAATAAAAACCGTAATTATTCTAGCCCTTAGAAGTTAAACAAAATAAATCCTTCTTTATAGGTTTTTCAAAGTAGATGATAGCAGACAACAAGAATGATGGGACAGTGGACTGGATGATGAATGTCATCAGTTACACACAAAATCCTAGGCCAAAACCTCCTTCCCTGCATTTCAAAAGCAGCAAGTTTCTTTCTTAAACATATCCATGTGCAAGGGCTCTGCACCACTGAGGTGCAAGATAGGGGAGACAAAGAACCAAATTGTGAAATTTTCTTGATTCCTTAAAATGTTCTAAAATTAATTCTTTATGCATATGTATCAGTTTATATCTTCAGTTTCATAGTCTTGAGCTGAATAATTATCAATAAAATAGAGGGTGATCAACTTACAGATCAAAATCTGTGAGTGGGTAATTGCTGCCAGTGAGGTGACTCTTCCTTCTACAGCTGGCTGGAGCATTTGGCTTTGGATTTACCAATCTCACATTATGTTCTTGTTCATCACTATTTTCTTTCACGCTTATTTTCTTTCACGCTTATTTTCTTTCACGCTTATTTTCTTTCACGCTTATTTTCTTTCACGCTTATTTTATTTTATTTTATTTTATTTTATTTTATTTTATTTTATTTTATTTTATTTTATTTTTCCTTCCCTTCCCCTCCCCCCCTAATTTCACAGTTCTTCTCTGGCTATCACCTTTGTCCCCTGCAGCTTAGCTCTGGGTCACCTACTCCTTTCCGCTGCACATCTGTTCCCTTGTGATTCTCCACCTTCTGCTCCACAGAGCAGCAAGGAGTATTAGCAATCAGCTTCCTCTCCTTCTGCACATCAGGGGCTCAAGCAAATATATTAGAAGAAAAAAGGGGTGTACAAAAGAGCCTGGGATCCTCTTTTGCTTGCTGGTCAGTCCATGAGCTACGCTGGCGGGATGGAGATGGGCAGGCAGAGTGACTGGGAGGGAGGCAGCTCAGAGGTCTGTCCTTGAGGCACCCCTGAGGACTGGGAAGCAGTGCTGTCTGCTTCTCTCTGTTCCCGTGTTCTCCTGGAGGCCTTTGCTCTTGGTCACTGTCAGAGGCAATGAGCTGAAGAGCCCCTTGGTTGGCCCAGCAAGGCCAGCCCCGAGGCTGCCTGCCAGTGAGCAATGAAACTGTGCTGTCCGGAGCACTCAGGCACTGGAGGGCACCCAGACTCCTGGTGAACCATGGTATTTCTCCCTCAGAGGCAAAAAAAGGGCTCTCAAGTCAAGTTCTGACCTCCTGAGGGTTTTGCACAAGCATTTTCAGCCACATCCAGGCAAAATTTCACATGGGCGGCTGAGTCTCGCAGCTCATTTCAGATTAGTGTTTCTGCCTGGCCACAAAGAAATGATGGAACAGGGAGAACACTGGGAAACACTTGGTGTCTTTGTTCAGGCTGTCTTCTCCCGGCCCTGGGAATCAGAGATGTGCCACTGGATACAGCACAGTGTATGGAACAGTGTCTTGTTTTAGGAGCAGCCTGTGGAGAGTGAACCTGCAGGGCAGGGATGCCAACACGTGAGGCATCAGCTGGGGGACCAGGGCATGTAAAAAGAAAGCAGCAGCAGAAAAGTTAGGAAATAAAATATCCTGGGGATTATTATAAAAGAAGCCCATGGTGTATTACCCAAGTAAAACATTAAATTTATCAAATTTTTGTTCTAACCCCCTAAAGTCAGTCCTGTCCTAATTTTAAATGCTGCCCAAAGCAAACTTCAGTGAATGCTGAACTTTCTGCAAAAGAGACAACCACACACTGATAGTTCAGAGCCATGGTCATCCTCACATGGTACCAGCTCTTTAGTACATTTCTATGTTACTATCTTAACAAAGATGTTACTATGTTCTGTACAGATGTAGAAACTGGACTTCATTGCAAAGGGAGTTTTTTTCTTTTCCACCAGCAGTTTGCTGCAATCAGTAAATTCTGAAAGAATATTTAGTCTACAGACTAAAACTGATTTTCTTACAGAAGTAAGACAAACACTGGGTACTGAAAAATAAGCTTATAGGCATGGCTATGATAATCTGATTTTAAAACTAGCACTCATCGTTTTCTTTACACTGAGAATGACAGAAAGGTAAGAAAATAGCTTGGCTGTAACTCTCTACTCTAGCTGGCAGAAAGAATTCACTTACCTTCCACCAGAATTTCCAATAAATCTATATTTAGTATCGTTCATAGTCTATCACTTGATGAAATTACTTTCCTTGGTGAATGTGCAATAAAGTCTGACAATGAAATATGTAAGAACATTAAATTCTCAATGGCCATGTTATGAGCAAAGGTGATCTAACAAAAAATAATACACTTTAAGGAGCAGACAGCAGGGCCTTGTCTCTGATCTCATTGACAAGGCTTAACAGTGGTAGACCTCTCTTTACATTAGTAAAACCATTCATTTATATGGATGTATGGGAGAGAAGCTCTTTTTTCCACAGATCTGCTTCTCCTCTCCCACACAACTGTTCAAATGTTTGATTTTAATAGTGTAAAGTGTATTATTTTTTGTTAGATCACCTTTGTTCATGAGGTCTAGTTCAGTGTAAAGCCAGAGATAAAAATTCATTAATGAAAGAAGAGAACCAATTAATTGAGTGATGTGGGCTGAAAAAACTATTACCACCCCACCCAGAAAAAATATTCCCCTCAGCCAGATTATGATTTCCCCTATGTCATTCTCTGTTTTGTGCTTGGAATGTGTTGTGGTTTAAAGGACAACAACTTTTTTTTCTCCTTCCTGGGGGGGGTTCTTTGTTTTCCTACTTCCGCCGGGACAGTTTCCAGCAGAGGTGAGGAGCCCACGGATTGGCTAATTTTAAGATGGGCACTTCATGTAGCCACTTGAAATTAGAGGCGTCTTTGCGAAGCTTACATTTTTTAGGAGCGGGAAGTTGGAAGCTCTCTTCGACTTCCGCCCGCGTGGAAGGTAACTCCGGCATGGCCC